>APFE030978698.1:258352-293502 GCA_000404065.3 Pinus taeda
AAGGATTATTGTATGTACAAGCATATGGCTTGTGGAGTGTTCTCCTTCCTTAAGGAGTGAATGTATGGTTTTGCCCTACCTTAAGGGTTTGATAATAAAAAAGCATTTCTATCTTATTTCTTGGGTTTATTTCTATTGTATTATATTTTCATATCAGAGTTATAACACATAGCCTCTCTCTTCTAGCATCGTGATCGACACCAAATTTCTCTTCAGTACTTGACATCAGTCAAGGTAAGGTGAGATCCATGCTCCCTCTGAAAATTAACCATGCCTAAACCTGAGACACTATAATTCTCATAATTACCCGTCGTTATGAGTATCTGGAGATCTTTCTCCTTCAAAGTACTAAACAAACTATTGTTGCCGGTCATGTGGAAAGAAACTCCACTGTGAAGAAACCAACCACTTCCCACCATGGATGAAACCATGCATGTGAAGAGTGTGAAATCTAACTCAAACTGTGAAGCAAGTGCCTCACCTTTAGATCCTACCCTAGATCCCTTCTTGGATTTCCTCCGTGGACAATTTACAGCATAATGGCCTACCTCATGACAATGAAAGCATCACACTTTCGATTTGTCAACCTTATTCCCATCATTGGAAGAACTGAATTTGGAAAGGGAAGCCTTCTCCTTCCGCTTCTTTTCCTTACTCTCTAAGGCACAGTCCTCCTCATCATGCATGGATGAAGAATTGTCTCTGGTGCTTTATCTGATCTCCTCCTGCATCAAATCCGACCATAGTCATTCCTAATCTAGAAGTTTCTCCCTTCCATTCACCGAGTCCTAGTAGCTATGGCAGCTCTTACGAAGGCCAAGGAGTGCTAGACTCACCATATCCTCATCTGATGTCATGACCCCTAAGCTTGCAAGCTCATCCTACATGTGATGAGCTTGGTCAGATACATAGAGATCGTCTCATCCCTTTCACACTTGATCTTTTGAAGTTTTTCCTTCAATGCCAGCTTCCTCTGATCACTGCTATTCTGATATAAACCTTTCAATGTTTTCCACATTGCATGTTGAGTCTCCTTCCTATGGAGGCTTGAGACAATGTGATCTCACACTCCCTCCAAGAGAATTTTCTTAGCTCTAGCCACACACTTCCTCCATTCCACCTGCTTAGTCTTCTCAGTAGGCTTAGGGATTTCTTGATCTCTACAAATCAACTAGCTCTAATACCATGTAGAAATTCCACTTGTATAACAAACTGATATATGCAATGTCCTAATGCATAATACTTGTTCTACTTCTACAAAACATTAAGCGGAAGCATAATCAAATTCATGAGCAACATCAATTAGAAGCATGCATAACTGATCAAGAGAAATAATCACACATAACACAAGATATATCTAGGGGAAAGCACCAGCATAAAACCCCAACCATGTATTATCAATCAAGTGGAAATCCTCTTTACAATACAAAAAGAATCAACTCTCAAGCTATCTAGTTCTCAATGAACTATGAAGATATGAAGATATATCTCATGAACCAACCAAGCCCTATATATAAAGGCTTTACCTATCGTCCAATCCCTATTTCCTTGTGCTGTTTAAATAATAGTAAAAGCATATGCAATTAATTTCAAACATACCAAGTCAACCTATGGTCCAACTACGCAATCTTTGAGGACATTAGTTCCTCAATCATGCAAAAACTACTTACTAGAAATAGTGAAGCATCTGATAGTACAATGTCCCACATCTGATCTCAATTGCATCTCTGACAGAACTGACATGCAATAGTTATCTATGAGTGAATCATCAGTTATCTAAAATAATAGTTGTCACATGCATGCAAGCATTAACAAACTATATTTTATTATTTTAACAACTTGTTAAAATAATCTAACTGGACTTGACTAGTTAGAACTAAGTCAACTGATTCTCTCATTATAGAACTCATACTTATTCCCTCAATTAGTGGAGGAAATTAAGGATAAATTACTCAATTAGTGGGACAACTGATGTGCATGCTTACAAAGACTTCAAATTCAAATTTCCTTAACTAATTAACTCAATTGAATTAATTAATATATTTCCAACTGATGTTAAGACCAAGATTAATTTTACTTCCTATAGATAGACTAAGGACTGCTATAAATAGGAAGGGACACAGAAATGCTATTTTTAGAACTTTCACCTCTCACCCAATGTGGCCAATGACCTCACTGGCCAAACTGCTATTTTTAGCAGTTCTATTTTTAGCACATTCTAAATTTAACATTTCATGTTGCACATTTTTCAACACTAATGACTACAAACCCCAAGGTACTGCCAAATGGACTCTAGACCTTTGCCCCAGAGCAATGATTCATAGTCGATGGGGAATATCTGCTAGAAGGAAGGCATTAAGGCATCCTTCATCAATCTAGCGTGAGTGTAACCCACAAGCCAATAATGTGGAAGGAATCGGATGAAAAAGATGTAGTAACCCAACCGAAGCACGTTTCCGACGTACACAAGATGTGGCTAGCACACGATAGAAACCCTCTGAACCAACCAATAAGGAAAGCTAACATAGAGGCGAGGTATCCACCAATAGGGTCAAATAAAAACCAAGGTATTGCATGAATCCCAATGTGTGATAATGTAAGATGATGTCGAACACAAGGGAAACCGTTCAATCAAAGACCCATAATACTAATCGATGTTGAGCACAAGGTGACCTATCAATAATGAAAATAAGTCCAGGGTGCAGCTCTAGGCCTATCCTTAGAGCGAGATGTCGTCGTCGATAAGGACAAGACCCACCAGCAAGAAGTCAATGGAGACCTTCTCAAACTGGCACGAGTAAAGGACCAATATAACTAATGCGATGATAAACAAGACACTAACAATTAGGGATGGCCGACTGAAAAATAAGTCAAGAGATGCCGCAGAGAGGCCGACTCAGGCTAACTTCTCTTGAACAAAATCACGACTCAATGATGACCATGTAGCAGCATATGATGACTCTGTATAAGTTCGTCATGTAGGAGGCATGAAAGAACTCTCCATATGATTTGATGAGATAACCAATTGGAGGAGAACTAACTCAATAACAAGGTTAAGGCATACCTAAGTCAAACTAATTCCCACCCAAATGGATGAGAGACTTTCTTTTGAGAGCTTTATTCAAGGGCGACACAACTGACTCTAGCTACCAACAATAAATGAAAATATTGCCCCGTTCCTGCTCCTTTTTGGAATATATAATTTTTTTGTCTTTTTCTTTAAGCTGGAAAAAGAATAAAAGAATGCTATAGTACAGTGGAAAGAAAGAGTGTCGGTGAAGCAGATGATCTAGTTCCTGGGATTGGAACAATCCTATGCTCAATGCAGGGAGGCGAAAACTAGTCAAAGACACTCAAAGATATGTTCCTTCCATGGGTCATAGTGTGTCAAGTTGCAGAAGTTAAGGGATTTCAAGTTTTATTTTTGCATAATACATGGTCAAAAAGTGGCTTAAACACGAGTCCAAGTGAAGCTGGCTCAAGGCCAAAAGGTGTAAATGGTCAAAATGCAATGTAGTAGTACAACTCAACATGAAGGAGCCTCTAGGGTATAAATCCAAAACAAAGCGAAGAAGCAAAAAGGAATGAGTCTTCAGCGCATAAGTCATTGCGGGACTAAAGAGGACTTCTGAGCCTAGGAACAAAAATCAGTATGGGTGCCAAGTGACAACAAGGTACTATCTAGGGCACCCGTGATAAGGTAAGCTCTACCACAGAAGTCATGATACTTCTAAGCAATGAGAAGGTTCTGCACCATAACTTGGTGGGGTCGATATTAAGGGTAAAAGGGGAAAGGAAACTGATAAGTGCATAATGCAGGTGAAAACCTAACCTATATGCCAATTTCGAAAACCAATACCTATCCGAACGGATCAACCATAACAATTTCCAAAGGAAAAATCTTCCAAGTTTTGTAGACATAAATAGGAACACTAGACAAGAAGTTAATACATCCCACATATAAACTTCCTATAAAATATTGTGTTATAGAATACAAAACTTGAAAATGCATACCTTATATATACAATACGGTACAGGGAACCATGCGACCTTGCAGCTTACGCATAATGGTTCTTCTGGAAAAACCCCTTGCAAGGATCAGGCCAAGAACTCCTTTGGTAGTCAAAACTCATGGCTTCAAAGAGTTCCTCCTATAGGAAGAATCTCTCAGTCAACTACCGGGACTAAGTCCCAAGAAGGATAATAATAGGTCAAAGGATCCTTCTTAGAAGTGATTGAACATTGAGGATTCAACGCCACATAATTCACCCGTGGCGGGGTAGAGTCTACTTGAACACTTGGAACAAACCAAGGGGTATTCTACAGTAAATTTGAATTAGGGTGGTAATTATCATATCCAAGCTAATCAATAGTAACAATATTCCCTTTATGAGGAAAACACATCACTCGAAAGAGTGAAGACACCACAACATTCATAGCATAGACATAATCACGCCCAAGTAGCATATTAAAGTCTAAAGGGCTATCAACCACCATCATATCAATTAAGACAGTATTCCCACCTAAAGTAATAGGTAATTGAGGAAGAACACCCATAGATTCACCAGGTCATCTATCATAGGCTAACAATTGACCCTGAGTTGTCAACAACTTTGGGGAACCCAAAGCTTTCCAAGTCAAAGAGGATATAATACTTGCAGAAGATCCTTCATCCACCATACATCGATAAATGTTTGTGGAATTAACTCTAACCTTTATTTGGAAAGGTGCAGTGGAGGGAAGACGAGGCTCGACAAGACTATCCTAATCAAAGGAAACACTCCTAGAACTTGGAGGGGGAACATTTGAAGAAACTTGAATGCCCCCTATACCAGAAAACTCTGTACTAGAAATCAAACAGAGTATTTTGTTAGGCACTTCACTCCCCAAAAGAGGAGTGTAAGCTAGAGATTGCACTGACTCTACCACATTATCAACCAATGGTTGATGGGATTGACGAGAAACCACATCAAATCTAGGAGTAGAATAATTTTCAGACTTGGACCATATCCTTTGAACCTCTGGAATACCAAGGAATAAATGAGTAAGATGGTCTCCCTTGCATATCTCACAAGGGAACTTAGGTTTAAAACTTCTATGTTTGGGTTTCTTATCAACCTCCAATCCACCAACATGACTAGCAATGGTTTGTGGAGAGTCCTAAAAATGACTTGCAGAGGTCGGTGACTCTTTGCTAGTATGACTCGCAGTGACTAGACTCGTGCCCCCAGCATGACCTTTAGTGGTTGAAGGCTCATCTCCAACATGAATGGTAAAGGTTGAAGATGAATTGCTAGTATGACTCGCAGTGACTAAACTTGTGCCCCCAACATGACTTGCAACAGTTGAAGGCTCATCTCCAACATGACTAGCAAAGGTTGAAGATGAATTGCTAGTATAGCTCGTAGTGACTAGTCTTGTGCCCCAAGCATGACTTGTAGCAGCTGAAGGCTCATCTCCAACATGACTAGGAGAGGTTGGAGATGAATGGATAGAATTATTCTTCTTCTTTGACTTCCTCTTTCTCCTATTTTTAGATTTCTTATTACAAGAAGGAGGAGAAAAAGGAATCCCAGATTTCTCTTTGAAAGAAGATGAACAATTAGCACCCATGTGATGCCCCTCAAATAAAGCATTCATCTGAGAAGCTTCAAGAACATCAGGAATATTCTTAGTAGACCACAGCCAAATGGGTAGTCCAACATTCAATCCAGGAATATTCAAGGTGGGCATCAAGGGAGTACCAACATTTCCAAAGAAAGGAAGAGCACAAGGATCCCCTTTTGGGAGGGTACCTTGGTTGGTTTCCATATGAATATTGGCCATATCTCACTAATTTGCAGACCCTTCCCTTACGGTAATGTAGAAATGACTTTTCAAGGAAGATAGACTCACAATCAAAACCTTTTGCCCTTGAAGAGGCAACTCCACAACTTTCGAAAGAATGATAAAAAATCCTTTCAAGATCGTCAGAGTGGTAAGTCATTCACTTAGAATCTAAACCCAAAGGTGACTAGACAAAAATACCTAGAGCCATCTATATACAAGGAGGAAAGAGAATTCACTAAAAATGTCCCCATAGGAAGTCAACTAGTCAAACAAATTTCAAGTATTTCCACTCCAGGTGATGAGGACCGGACACCAAAATACAAGAAAGAGAAGTAGGGGCCTTTCGAAGATAGTTTGGGATAATGACGACCCAAGCCTAGTAGCGAGGGTATCAGAGGAAGTTATGCTGACCTCCAAACAACAGCCTGTGCCGGTGCAAGTCCCCAAGCTTCGCAAGGGTGCCCTCCAGAAGTACTGCTGAGAGTGATACAACATCGACCTCAGGTGCCATGGGATTCCCCTCCATAGCCACCTGTGTAGATCCCTAGGATATAACTAAGGTTACCAACTCATGTCAAAAGCCAAGAGGAATAGTCTTGAGGTAAGATCCGACAAGTAGGAGAGGGGGTATCTCTCTTCCTTATCTTCAAAAACCCTCGTGCTTAACTCCTAGATTAGGAGCTTTATTGGTCTCCTATTGCTATTGGATTTTCACTCATTATTCAGACTTCTATGTTTGATAGTTTAAAGTGGTTGGAGAGTTTTCTCTCCACTTGCCTAATCCAAGGCCCTAAATATCCTAAAACTTGTTGGTGTGTCTAAATTGACAATATAAAAAGTTCTAGTATATTTTAGTTAGTGCTTGTTTTTAAATGGGTTGTTCTTAAGTCAAGGGATAAACGCAAGTGAAACTAATGATGTGTATATGATTCAACCAAAATCAAAGAAAAAGTAACTACATGAATGTAATCATTTTTCTTTCGATGAAAAGCAAATTCTACTTGGGTTCTAAGAAACACCTAGAAAGCAAAAAACGTTTTTTTCTTTTTTTTTTTTTGCAATACACTTCACACACGAAAAACCAAAATGCTTTAACAATGCAAAAGTATCCTAAGGCAAGGTGTAATGAAGATGCAAGAAACTTAAGATGACTCTAAAGCAAAGAATGAAAGTTAATTGTTTATCAATTCTATTTAGTCACTTTAGATGTTTAGATAGAATATAAGTTCCTAATGCTCATTTTCATCCAAACACTAAAAGAAAATCTTAAGACAAACAAAATGCACTTTCACTCCCAAAAATAAACCAAATCAAAACAAGGAAAAAGAAAACAAAAAACAAGTTTTTAAGAAGTTTTCTTTTAAAAGCAAAAAACAACTTTTCAAAATCACTCCAAATGCTATTGAAAGCTTTGAGACCAAAAAATAGGAAACAAAAACACTTTGCAAGTTATCAACCCAAAATGGGTGAAAAATCAACAAAATAGGTGTTTCAAGATGCCCCAAATGACCAAAAAGTAGCAAAAAGAGCTTGGTAACAATGATCAAAATACCAAGAAAGACAAATTCCAAAATCATCAACCAACAACTTTCAAAAAGCGAGAAAAGCAAATGGCCACAAGATGCAGTTTTGACACAAAGAAAGAAGATCACAAAGATAAAGTTTGTCACAAAGATTGAAACCAATATTTCTGCTCTGGAAGACCAGAACAGCCAATATGCTCAGAAAGAAATCTCGTGTGCTCAAACACAAATGATAACACTTGCAGCAAAACAAAAACAAGACCAAAACTTTCCACAATAGGAGAGAATTCGAAACCAGAAACTTGCTACAAAACCAAAGACTGAAAACAAAAATTGACTACTCAGGAAATACTCAGACCAACAAACAAACCTTTTGAAATAGAAAGACTTGACAAAATATTGGAATATTAGAGTATACATGACTGTGTCAATACATAGTTTCGTGTATACATGATTCAACCCAATGAAACCTATGTATACGCGGGTTCATATGGGGAAAATTGCGTACATACACTACTATAACCTGACAAAACTACATATATAATAGTTCACAAGAAAAAGCAAAAAAGAGGTCTAAAGAAACTGCTCAGAGTTAAGGCTTGAGTTCGTACAGGAACAGAAAAATTAGTTACAGTAGCTGAGCCCTGATTGTCTTAAATTAACCCAAACTAGGAACAACAATACTATTGTCCCCAGTGGAGTCGCCATTTCTGTTGATGGACAAAGTACCCTAGGGTTTTGGGTCAACACCTTAGCAAAGCAGGGTTTATCTACAATAAAAAACAAGCATTCCACACAACCATGATACTTAAACAAGCAAACTACATGAAGAGAGGTGCACCTGGGGCTCCTTCGTTTAGGTAGATCCAACTAGGGTCCAAACCCTCTTAGAGTTCCTCTCGGTCCTTGAACCTGCAAAATGGGCAATTCAAAGAAGCATAGCAATATATGGACCAAGTATAATATATAAATCAATCTTCATAACTTATTAAAAGATGGTTAATTATACATTGAAACAATTATTCATATGTAAACCATAACAATAACATCATATGCATAAAGAAGATTGATTTCGGGAACAAGAAAAATGTTTCTTTATTGTAGATAACTAAAACAAAGAAAGGAATGATATCACCTAAATCTTCCTCTTGCTGGATCCAAGCGGAACCGTCCTCTGGGTCCGTCCAATCCCAAGTCTTCAAAAGGCTCCTTCCATGACTCATACAAAGATATCTCAACTAGTGAAATGACATCATAACTCAAGGAAATAAGGGTTTCCTGTAGTGGGGGAAGTGTTAGAAGCACAGGGATCTTCAGACTTGATCAGGGATAATCTCAACAAAGTAATTATCTCTCTTCTCTCCTCCTTAAGGCCTTCCCATTCAAGCCTTTTTATACTTCTCCCAAAATAGTTTTTTAGTTGGGAATTCATTGGGAACAGTTGGGCCATAGGCACTAATAGGTAATCAATAGGTAAAACCCATGATCTCCACCCAAAATTAAGGTGATTTAATTTTTTTAAGTGTTTTACGCAGGTTGGGTATACACTAACCCATGTGCACACGTGTTTAGCTCAGGGCAATGTCGCGTACATGGAGTAAAACATTGTTTTTTAAGTATTTGGACCAAGTCTGGAAGGAGGAGTTTCCCTAGGCCATAAATGCAACATCACAAATATCAAGGGTGAGATTTGGAGCTACAACACCTAGCTTGCATGCACAGTATGCCAATGTTGTTGATTTCATGGTAGATTTTCATAATCTGCATATCTGCGCGAACAAAGACACCATGGGCACATGGCACAAGTTTCCATAGTTGGTCGCCGAAGATGACATTATAAGGGTCGTTAGTAAATGGTCGAGTGACTATCTCATCCCATCTGACGCGGGTGTAGGAAGCGGTAAGGATGCTAAAGTTGTTGCAAAGAAAACCACAACTATGATGGCATCAACGAAAGAGAAGAAGAAGGAAGCATAGAAGGCTTTTGTGAAGGAAAAGGCCACGAAAAAAGAAAACGCCATGTAGTAGAAGGAGGCCTCTACAAAGGAGAAAGAAGAAACAAAAGAGAAGGTCCCTGCCAAAGAGAAAACTGCGACCATGTCATAGGCCACTATTGACCTTGGCGAATCTGAAATAGAGCGCACCAATGAAGAGGTTGATACAGAGGGTGAATAGGAAGGGCGCATAGTCTTGGATTCCCCCTTCATTTTCAAAAGGAGGTAGAAGTGGAGCTCTATGGGGCTGCATAAGAAGTTGAAATCTGACAAGTTTGTGAACGCAACCCCTTTGGTCCTCACAAAGGGAGACCTAGACGCGATTGGTGATGTGGTTCATGATGCAACAGAGAGCATATGGAGCCACATTGAGGAGTAGTACTTTCAAACATTGGACAAAGTGTAGCAGGGCCTGAGGGAAATGCAGGTCCAGATAGGCATTATTCAAGTGAGTGTTGTAGAGGCGAGCCTGAAGCAACCGAGCTTGAAACAAGCGAGCGGGTCAGTGTTAGTAGCAAAACTCACCACAGACCTCCACACAGTGCAGTTACCATAAGGGTCACTACATGTTGACACATTAGAAGATAGGGCATGCCTCTTGTACATGAAGGATTTGAATCTGAACCTTGTGGCAGTCCCTATTCAGACATTGCATGAGTTGCATCAAGGGGTATCAAATGAGCTCAGAGTTCAAGAACAACGTGAACTATTGGTCATCAACAAAGTAAAAACCAACAACCAACAGATGTTTGAAGAAAAGGAGCAGGCCCCTAAGGAACATGAAGAAGTGATTATGCGTAGTCAGTAGCTAGAAGTAACAATATCGCAAGATTGCAGTGAGCTTTCCAAGCTTCAGATTCCAGCAGAAGCGACCTCTATGAAAAAGGTTCAAATGCTAACTACTGCAATAAATAAATCAAAGGAGGAGATTGGTAAATTTCATTTTGAGCTACATCTACAGATATTTGAGCTCCAACTTAAGTTGCAACTAACTACTGCTTCGGAAGTCAAAGAGTGGCACAAGGCTGCTATTAAAGAAGATATGGCTACATTAGAAGATATTGTCAAGGGTTGCACCCAGTTATTTGAACAAGCCATGAAGTTGTGGAACTCACTGTAGGAGGATCCAACTTTGCAGAAAATCAAACTAGATATTCGAGAAAAGTAGAGGCAGTTCGATGAGATCAGATATATAGCATGGACCTTAGCACCAGTGAAAAGGTTCACCAGATTACAGGAGGGAAAACTCATCCAGAGTGAGATTAATGAGTTGTGTCACAGGGAATCCATCATATCTTTAAGGACATAACCCTGGGAAGATGAGGCTAGTTAGTTGACACAATTGATGTAGAGAAAGCTGAAGGCCATGCAGCATACACAGAGAACCATGGGCCTTGCAGTCAAAGTTCCGACTACTGAAAAGTTGGTTGAGGAAGTTCATTAGGCCACTTTGTAGGGGAGAATAGATATTCAGGTGTTGATAATAGAATTCAGTGGTCTGTAGGAAAAGATTGAGGAAACACCAGCATACTGACTTGAGGACGAGTCGCAACTTTGTGTTGGGTGGTTGTTGGGATAGGGTCCCCTAAGGTTCATTTTGTAAACAATTTTGTTATTATTGTAAAGTATCTGCATTTTGAGGATCAAAGCGTGAAGCTCATTAGGAGTCAAAATGGATTTAAGAAGGTCAAAACCCCTTAGTTTATTAGAAATTAAGTTGTTTTATGATCCGCTTATGGTTTGTGGACCATGGTATTGTAATTGAAGATGATATAAAAGGGATTCATAAAAATTCATAAGAATTCAATGAATCCAATTAGTGAATGATCTAAATAAGAGAAGTATATTTTCTATACTTGAGCAAAGGGGAAGGCTCCTTTAGCTGTGTGTGCAGAGACCTTGGTAATTCCATAGCTGAGTGTGCAGACCCCTGCTAGTTGTGTGCACAGGGTAGAAAGAGTCTATAATTGAAGATATAACCATGATAAAGGCTATTTTGGAGCATAACTTGTGTATATGTGTGTTAATATTTACTTCTTCATTTACCGTGTATTCGCTCATAAAAAGTACTTAATTGATGTGTGAAAGTGGTAGATTTGGTTAATTGCATGATGTTATGAATGAAGCAATTAGCAAAGAGTTTAGATCTATTATATGTAAGTTATTGTAATTTCCATGTTTCAAGGGTTAGGGTTTGTGAAGGTAAAAACAAAGCCCTAGAAGTAACAAAAACACATCACATAGTCCTTTGGATGCAGAAACCTAGTTCTAGCATCCCCCAATACTGCCTCTGGTGAGACTGTAGCCTTCGTTATCTGGGTTGTTTCCAACTCTGAACCTGGGTCCAAGCCCCCTCAAGCCAACATAGATTTACTATTTACATTTTGTATACACCATCTATCCCTGACAACATCACTAATTTGCATGTTTTTTATGATGATGAACATATACTTCATTTCATGACCAATGTTGACGTTTTCAAATACACAATGATATATGAATGCGTGCACAAGCAGTCTCTGCAAGACACAACTAACGAAAATAAAACCTCACCCCTAAGGGCGTGGTTTCACTTGACAAGCTATATGACTTGTAGAACCACTTCACTGGACCCATGAACACTAAAACCCATAGTTCGACACTAATGCACGAACGTATTAATTTGGGAATAGATAGAGATCCAAAGTTCATGAATCTCATTATGTGTTGCACACCGGAAGAGTGGAAATCCTTTTTCCACCTACTTAGATAGTATTTTGATGTATTCACGTGGACATACGATGAATTGAAAACATATGACACACAAATAATCTAACAAATAATTCTGATTAGACAAGGGGTCAAGCCATTTCAGTAGAAACTTAGAAAATTCCATCGGTCACTTGAACCCCTCATATAGAAAGAGTTGACGAAGTTTTTGGATTCTCAGATAATTTACAAGGTTTTCCTTTCTACTTGGGTTACGAACTTAGTTCCTGTGAGGAAGAAGTTCAGGGAGATCTTCCTATGCATAGATTTCCTAAATCTAAATCATGCCTCAGAGCACATCTTATAGACAATATCTAGAGTAGAAATGTTTTCTCTGTTTGACATTTTTTCCAGATATAACTAGGTTCTGGTATTAGAACCTGACAGGCTTAAAACTACTTTTTGTACCAAGTGGGGTGCATTCTCTTATGGAAGAATGTCATTTGGGCTGGTAAATGCATGCACAAACTTTCATCGCATTATGGATATCACCCTCTGTGGGCTCATTAGATAAAGCATGGTGGCTTACCTTGATGTTGTGACAATATTTTCAAGAAAATGGTCACACCACCTATTCCATCTTAAGAAGATATTTGAGCGATGTCGCAAGTATGGGATATCCTTGAATCCCAAGAAAATTTTCTTTCCAGTGTCTGAGGGGAACCTCCTTGGGCACATCATTGCTAATAGTGGCATCAAGGTTGATTTGGAGTGGGTTCAGACTATCACGTAGATTCCTCGCCTAGTAAACAAGAAAGCTATTTAGTCCTTCTTAGTGAAGATCAACTTCTTGTGGAATTTCATCTCATATTATGCGTAGATTATCAAACCCATACAAGAGATGATCAGGAAGGATGTCATTTACAATTGGGGGAAGAAGGAAAAATATGCATTCACCCATATCACGAAGGAAATAGCAGAAGCATCCTCGCTTTACAACCCATATTTCAGCAAGGATTTCTTGCTTTATACTTTTGCATCTAACACTCCACTCGATGCAGTGCTCACTCAGAAGGATGAGATGAACAACAAACGTCCCATCTCCTTCATGAGCACAAACATGGATGGACTCAAGGTAAACTATCTTGTTGTGGATAAGAAATCATACATAGTAACAAGGTGGTGAAACACTTTAGACCCTACCTATTGGAAAACCACTAGATAGTCTTTGCACCACATCAAGTAGTAGGATCACTTCTTGTTTAATAAGAGTTGGGTGAAAGACGTGAAAACAGGATTATAGGACTACAAGAATATGATCTTGATATCAAGCCAATTCACACTATCAAGGGTCACGGTATCAATAGACTTGCAGTAGAAGTGGTACATGCACAAGAGGAAGAAGAAGAGCTTGTTGGTTGGGAGCCAAAATCGATATGTATAATGTATAGCGAGCACCACCCACTTTGCATGGAAACTCTTGGTATGAAGAAGTGTGCCAATACATTGAGCACGGAACCATGCCCTCTCACTTTTCCATGTGTTCGAAGAGAGAGCTCTGACTCAAAGACTTATCTTACCAGTTGGTGCACAAATTGCTTTATAGAAAACACAACAATGGCGTTTTTTGGAGGTGCCTGGAGGCACAAGATTCAGAGAGAGCGTTACATTATCTGCATGATGGACCATCCAGAGTTCACTTCGTGAGTAACAAAATAGTGCATAAATTCATCAGAGTCAGCTTCTACTGGCCCACATTATTTAAAGATGCACACACTTATGGCCACAAGTGCTTCGTCTATTAGCAATGTGCTAAGAGAACTCAAAGGTCAGAAGCCCCGTTGTAACCTGTTTTAGTAAACGAACCATTCCAACAGTGGGGCTTAGACATCATTACGAAATTTTTCCCACATTCATCAAAGCCTTTCTACTACATCCTGGCTATTATAGATTACTTCAAGCAGTGGATAGAAGAAGCTCCACTCAAACAAGTGAATGACCAGGAAATCATCAACTTCCTTCAGCAGAACATCATTTCGAGGTTTGGCATTCCTGTATCACTTGTTTTTGACAATGCAACTTACTTCTCTTCATTGAAACTTTATGATTTTTCATTACAATATGGTATTGTGCTTAAACATTCATCTAACTACTACCTACATGGAAATGGTCTTGCCAAATATACAAACAAGAATCTCATTGGCATCACAAAAAAAACCATTTAATATGAACAATGAAATTGGCATTCCGCTCTAGTGAATTCTCTTTGTCGTGAACAAGTTACACCCAAGCCCTCTCTGAACACATCTCCATACTTCCTTTTATATGGAAAGAAGCCATCCTCCCACCAAATATCTACTTGCCTGCTCTCCAGTTATCCCAAGAATCCCAAGGTGAATTGTGTCTATTGTTTCAGCGTAGGATGGACACATTACACAATTTACATGAAGAAAAGATGAAAGAAAAAGAAATAATTTCACCCACCATAACCATATCAAGAGATGGTTCGATCGAAAGTATACAAGGAACACCAGCTTTGCTATGGGTCACTTAGTCCTGAAGTGGGAAAAACCCCACAAAGACAAAGGAAAACACACGAAGTTCTAGTCCGTGTGGATTGGTCCTTTCATAGTCCACGAAAAACTTGGCCAACACATGTATTGTCTACAATCACTTGACGGGAGGATTGAAAACCTTCCTATCAATGGGTAAGATTTAAAATGTTATTCTCAATTATCTGGGGTTCCACCCCATCCTATGTACATATTTTTTCATTGCTTGTTATGTTGATTTACTTTGTTGCTTTTCCTTGCTTTTTCTTTTCTTTTCTTTCATGTCTTGTCATTTTCATTTTGTAAAGAAGTGATGTCGTATATTGTGTTTTGGATTTTGAATAAGTATGTGGTTGAAGTTGAAGAGTCGTGTCACACTACAACACTTAGCCAGTCCTATGTATGTCTTTTCTATTCTTGGTTGTAACTTTTGGTCGATGAAGCCTGGATGGAAAATATCATTCGTCTGTAAGGGAAGATCTAGTCAAATCATGAACTTATGTTCAAAATTAAAAACCCCATGCCTGTAATCAGTCTTGTGCTCTTTGTGTTCAAGCTTATTCAACTAGTAAAAATAGAGAAGGGGAAAAATCTAAACGAGCAAAATTAAATTAGAGGTCTTACATGATTCTCTGAAGGAACAACCTCTTATGCTCTTAATAAGTTAGGATCCCTCTTATGCCCCAAAAATAAAATAATTTCCTATGCATAGTCCTCTTTCAAAAAAATACAAAGGCAAAAGAAGAGCAAGGCTTCCTATGTAGAGAGGTGAAGCAGGAAACTCCATCGGGGTACTGACCAGGCTTGCTGGAAATGGAGCAATGTTTGTGTTCTTGTGTGACTCCACTAGGGTATTGTCTAGGCCTATTGGTAGTGAAACAACACCAGAGATGAAAACTTATACTTTGAAAATATTTAGCTCATGAGCCAAAATACCTTCCCGATTTTGAAACATTATCATCTAGTTGAAAATTTTTCTGTGCTTCATTGAGTTGGTACAAGGTGAACCATGTATGCCCATGGTGTAAGTGGGGAAGCCAAAGTAACCAAAACAGAGAAGTTAGTATTCAACCAGTGTGTCGCCAAGTGTTGTAGCAGCTACATCACCCTCCAAAATGTTTCTTTGTATCCAAATTTCGAAGCCTTCCTTGGTTTTTTCCTTGATGGTTGCAAACACTGAGGCTCGATCCATGAGATCTTGTCGAATCTTTACACCATTTTTGTTTGATAGACCACTGGTCGTATTTTGGCATGTTGATTTCTATGTCATGCTTGTGAATTGTTCTGGTGATTTTGAAGGTTTGTCTCTGTGTGCATGAGTTGTTTTGGATCTGTCAACATCAGTCATACTCACACACAAATTTGCACGCACTGTCATGCAAATTTCATCATGGTCGTTCTAAGATCTATCTCAAGTGTCACACTTATTGCCGCTAACCTTGAAGTCAAAGTCACTAAGCACATATTGTCATGTTGGCTTGAGGTGTCTTGTCATTGAGTTAGGTTAAGTGTGTGATCACAATTTCATGTATGCATAAGTTCACTTTCTCTCATACTTAGCCATTTTTCCTTAAAACCTGTCAATTAGACAACCCTCCTTCAGCCCAACCCTGACTGAGCTGCACTACACATTCTCATCTCTCAGTGACCCTCCTCCACTACTCAGAGCTATGCAGAGCTTGAAGTTTTCCTCCAGGGAAACTTGCACTATGCAATCTTGGAAGTGAGTAAGCTGACTATCTCCCATAAATGCACAGAAGTTGCCCCCAAGTCCAAACAAATTTTCACTTCCTGCAATATCACTCATCAAGCCTCCCTCTATTCCATTGGAAAACCTGAACTGGACTATAACCCAGGGATGCATTACTCCCAAAAATTGTGCAGACATTACCCATATGCATGCCCTGCACTGTCTATAGAAACTATCCAGTCATGTGAATTATGTCTCTATTTCCTATCACTGCACTATTCCAAGGAATTGCGTAGATCTAAATTGCAGGCCCCCCTGCTACCGTACCCTGCTCCCCCTTTGAGAATTTCATAAGTTTGTTGGAAGGCCCCTTGCTGGCTTACCCTACTCTCTCTCTAAAAATTGGACAGTTTTGACTATCACTCTCCCTGCTGCCTCGCTCTGTACTCATATCGACACTGCCTATCCGACCCTATCTCTCATAAATGTGCAGTCATGACCAGCAGTTCCCCGCAATTTGATCTAGCCTTGATATGGAAAACTACACAAAAAAGTATGCCAGTACCTACTACTACCTTCTTTGTCTTCCTCAGAGAAACTGCACAAATTCCTAGTTGGAACCCTGGATGGCTTACCCAGTCCTCATCTTGAAACCTACACATAATTTCCCAAGAGTTCCTCCCAACACCTTCCCTTGTCTTCCTCCTAGGAACTACGTAATTCTACCTCCCAACTGGGTTCTACCTTGCAACTATCATTGTTGTCCGAAATTGCACAAATTTTACTCGTAGTGATATCTATGTAGTTTTTCCCGATAGTGCTTCGGAGCCTCGTATCCTAGCCTATGTTATGCTCTACCCAGTTTTAGTGCCTTGTCCTCTCTCCCAGTCACCTGCACTCGAAACAGAAAAAATGCATCATGCTAGGGTAGGATATTTTTGGATTTGATGTCGTCTTGTCATGAGTGATTGCAAGAACAGGTATATTGATGAAACATGGCATGAAGACAAATGGGATGAAGAAGGAGTGCATGCTAGAAGACTTGCTCATGGTTGAATGAACATATGAAGCACATTGAGCACAAGAAAAAGGGACACATACACCATAACCATCAAGCAATACCAAGACCATCGAATACCACACACACTTTGTCATGCGGAGGTGAAGACATGATACACCGAGAGCACACCCATCACTCAGCAACATAGCAGCTCAACACGGACACCATATTCAGCTAGTACAAGTCAGCAGTGTCAAGTTGAGTTGTGTCATGAGTTGTCTCGACCACATCACTAATATGGGCCATACTTGTTGTAATCAAATGTAATGTAATGTGAAAGTCCAAGAGACACACATATGAAGTTGAAGATTCATGTAAGTCGAAAAGTCATAGGAATTCAAACAGTCATGAGGGAAGTCAAAGAGTCACACGGGTCAATTATCCCCCTTGGCTATATATACCCCCTCATTGTATGTCCAAAGAACTTGTCACTTTGGCTCCTCCCACATAGCCTTGAGAGCCTGTAGTTTGTTCTTTGAGGAGTGGGGAGTGGCTCTAATGTCCCTTTACTCGGGCTAGTGATTTATGGTGTACAGATGGTTCTTGGAACTTTTACTTATTTCATATCCCTGTTAAGGCCAACACATTTTCACACATGTTTTGTATCCATTTGTAATACTATTCTTTAAATGTTTGTAATGCATGTTTTCTTAACTTGTACTAATATAGTTGAACTACTTCATTTATTTTAGTACTTACATTTTTGAAGATGTGTTGTATTGTTTATCACTACTTTCTCATCTACTCCATCGGACATCAGATATACCATCCTTGTGTTTTCTTGGTTTTAACGACCGTCACCCCCATGTGGACTACTATATTTGACGGTGTATGTGTTTTCCCTTGAACTTTGGTTTTCATGACTCCCACATCCATTGTGGACCATTCCATTGTATGTTGGACAGACCCTTGTTGTTTTTTGTGTGTGTCTCTCCCTATGTGGTACTACTACCTCTCATCTAGAGGCTCTCTTTTACCCTCTCCCTTACAGTAAGAGAACCTGGACACAAAGTTACATTACTGATCTATTATTGAATTCTAGTTTTGTTGTGCTAATTTCAATTATAAATTTATAAAAAAAATCTTGTCCATTGCTTCCTGTGCATGTTTCCCTTATGATGTTTGTGATTGTAAGAAGGTAAATTTTTATGAAGTTTTAAGTGAAATACATGACCAAAATAGCATAAAAAACAAGTGTTGAATGGCAGCAATAAAAAGTACAGAAAACCATCAATTTGAACACTTAACACAATGTTTTGATGAAGGCATTCACCCCTCCTAGGCTACACCTCCTTGGTCTAGCTTCCATGGCTTGAGCCTCTGTATTAGCTCAATATGGAAAAAACATTATGCTTACAAAGCTCTACTGCTCCTAAAACCTATTCCAATGTGCTCAGATTGTCGAAATTAGCTACGACCACCTTTTCCTGAGCTCAGGTTGGTCAAAAAATGCTCTTGTTATGACTGAAATTTCCTTTCCCTAGAAAATCTCCTCTAAAACTGGAAGAACTCCAGTTAACTCCAACTAAACTAGAGTTTTTGCCGAATTAGGGGGCTCCACCAAAATTACTGTTGAATTAAACTAAAGGTTTAATTAATGTTAAAGTGTATTAATTAACCACTAATCCATCATTAGCGCCAACACAACGCATTTTACAAAGTGTTAGCCTTAACTGTAGTAGTTTAAACAGATGAGTTCACATGGCGTGGTTTTTTGGCATGGTTTCTGCTAACGGTTTCTACATAGGTGTCACATGCCAAACATAAAATTTTAATTGTTTTTGTTTATTGGAGCTACCATTTGTATTAACTGTTTGGTGTTACCATTTGTTGTGGCTTGGTGTGTTCACATGGGGAGGGTTGGCTTGTAGGTTGACCCTCCTAACTGCCAACTCCATACATATTAAACATTAAATATATGTGGAAAGCTACATAGGTTAAAAAAAAATGGTAACAGAGTTGGTTATGTGTTGTGGACTGTGTAGAAGAGGTCATGGGGTTGAACCCCAACTTCTTCATAAAAATTTTGATGCGCATCAACACGACCTTTGGGAAGGAACACGTGGTGGCCTCTGGGCTTGCCACTTGTCCCCTCCTAATTGGTCCTATTCTAAACCAATAATAATATGCCATGTCACCAACTCTAACAACCAATAAAAATTTGACACTTGGCGAACTGGGATTGGATTTTGATCGAAATTTGACCTTGCACAGTCACCTACCACATCAATAGTACGGGTTGTTGGCTATGCAATGACTGCATTTTTTTGTTTAATTTCTCTTGTTTGGCAAAGTGGACAAAACTCAATAAATTCCTCATATGAAATTAGTTTTCAATGAAATGGGTTGCATTAGGATCATTTTGTTGAGACAGACACAGTCATTCAAGTTTCGGTCCATTCTGAGAACTTTGATTTTTGAGCTAAATACTGATTGCCTAATCATTCATCCCCACTAGAATCCTTTTGGACCGTAGAAGATATTATCAATTGTTCATTAGGTGAGGGTACAACTCCCTCACCTTCTTGATCTGCAACCATTTGGCTTTAGAAGGCTTTTATCCCATGTTCCCACTCTATGGTATTCGAAATTCCCTCTCTTTGAAGTTCTGGTTCTTCTGTTAAGTATGAGATCCTACTAAAGTTCATCAAGATATTCTAGTGAGAAATCATTTATTGATTGCATCTGAACATGCTCTCCTTGATCATCAATCAAAGGAGTCTCAAACAATCTCGTCGACATTAACAACAAAGTATATTTTCGTATAAGGAGGCAAATCAAGCTTAAATTCATTGTTACCAATCTTTTCCAGAATTTTAAAAGGACCATAATAGATTGGCTTAAGATTTTTACCTTCCCTTTATTAATATATAACCAAACTTCGTCTCCAAATTGAAATTTGTGATCAACATGGTGTTTGCCATGCCTTTCCTTGTAGTTGCTTCGACTTTTCTCAAGTTGGATTGGAGATTTCTATGGTGTGATTGTTGGTTTTGAGAGCTCGGATAATCCATAGTTTGCATTTTTCTTTGTCTGCATTTCAAGTCTAGAACAAGACTCATAATTAGGACTTGGATCTACAAAGAAGAGAAATTGAAGCTATTAATATGAAATGGAATGCTACAAGGGTTTAGAACCGACTAGCTTATGGAGATGATTATTTATCAATAATTAGAATTTTATTATAATTCATTTCTTATTTCTAATGATGGATTAATTTTCCATTTAATTAATTAATAAATTATATTTTAATTTAATTGTAATCTTTTCATGACATTTTAATTCTAGATATAGATTGTTGTTTATTGTTAACATATTACAATGTAATTCCTTTTATACTATATTAATAGAAATCTAATTATTAATAAACTTATTGCTTTTAATAAGAAATTTGTATCTTATTTTTCTTTCATTATTAATTTTTTGTGGGAATTCTTAGCTACTTTAATAGCTAGGAAGACAAATTTTATATTCATAAATAATTATTACATTGGAAATTGTAAACTTTTTTTAATTTTTTTTATTTAATAATTTTAATTTATGATTTTAAAACCTATACTTATTACCTTCTTGTTAATATATTTTAATCTACATTTTAATCTAACTAAAACATGTTATTATTTATGAATATAATAATTATTTTATGAATGTAATAATAATTAAACTTATTGCTTTTAATAAGAAATTTTTATCTTATTGTTCTTTACTTATTAATTTTTGTGGGAATTTTTCGCTGCTTTTATAGATAAATTTATATTCATAAATAATTATTACATTTCATTTCCAATTAAATGGTAAAATTTTTTAGTTATTCATTTTTTTATTTAATAATTTTTTAGTTATTCATTTTTCTCAAGTTGTTCTTGCACCATGTGATGTATCAACTGAATTTTCTCTATGAACTTCCTTTCCTTATCGATGTCACTGTGACCATCGATGGTGACATATTTATCAAAGATGAAGTCCAATGGAAATATTGGCAAGTACCCAAAACATGCCTCAAATGGCAATGTGTTTGTGGAAGAATGCTTTTCCCTATTGTATGCATGTTGTATGTAATGCAACTGTGCATCCCACAACTTGGTATGTTTGCTACAATATCCTCTAAGAAGATGAATAATTGTTATGTTAACCACCTCGGTTTCTCCACCTATTTACAGATGAAAGGTTGTACTCTTCTTCAACTTTGTGTCCATCATGTCTAACAAATTTGACCAAAAATTCCCAAAAAATCGAGAATCTCGATCACTTACAATGGAAGTAGGAAAACCAAAATGAACCAAAATGTTTTGGAAGAAAAGATGAGTTGTCCGTTCAGCTGTAAGTTTCTTTTTACATGGTGTTAGTATACACATTTTGTTGAACTTGTCTACAACTACATAAAACTAATCATGGCATTTCCTTGAAAATGGAAGATCTCCTACAAAATCCATTGATATACTCTCCCATGGACATGAAGGTACTGAAAGTGAAGTGTACAATCCTAATTTCCTATTGCAAGGCTTACTTGTGGCACACAAAGAACATCCTCTAATGAAATGAGATACATTATCAAACATGCATGGCCAATAAAAATGCCTTTGGAGATTCACTATTGTCTTGTCTACCCCAAAGTGTCAAACAATCAATGAAGTGTGCACCTGCCTTATGATATTGTTTCTCTCCCCCTGTGGAATACACAACTTGCCCAAGTGATACAACAAACTATTATGTACATGCTAATCCAACTCTTCAATTTGGCTTCGTTGACTCAAGCTTGCATACACATCTCGAAAGTCATTATCATATGCATATTTCTCAATGTAACGATCATGCAAAACATAATTATGCTTGAGTATAATATATGAATTTACAATAGGCCTTGAAACATATAAACTACCTTATTGTAGATTCCCTTTTTGTACCCGATAACCAAATGAAACTATTGTAGAAAACCCATCCATCTGAAATCTCATGACTACTGCAACTTTGACTATGACTGTAAGTATTGCAATGGTTGATGGTCGATATGGATAATGGTCTCCTTCCCCATCAAGTAGTGTTTCCATTTTTTGACACTTTTTACCAATGCGTAAAGTTCTTTGTCATAAGTGGGATAGTTAGTTACAGCTCCATTAAAAATTTTAGAATGAAATGAAATGGGCTTACCATGTTGCATAAGAACTTCTCCCATGGTGTAATCACTTGCATCCATTTGAATCTCAAATGGCTGTATAAGATTTGGAAGAGCCAATACCAGTTATGAACTAATCTTTTGCTTCAAAGCATCAAATTCTTTCTGTTGTAGTTCTCCCAAATGGAATACTTTCTTGACACTAGTCAATGCATGTAATGGTGCTGCAATGTAAGAAAAATTAGTAATAAATTTCCTCCAATATTGTATTGCTCCTAAAAGGATTCTTACCTTTATAATTGTATTGGGCTTGGGCCAATTCAGAATGACCTCAACTTTATAGGGTTCTATATTCATCTAACCTCCTCTAACAATGTGTCCTAAATACACTAAAGAAGTCTTGTCAAATTCACACTTCAACATCTTTAAAAAAAACTATTTTTTTCTCAAGACATCAAATACTTTGTCTACATGCATGACATTTTCATCTCTGGATTTGTTGAAGATGAGAATATCATTTAAGTACACAATGAAAAGTCATCTATAAATGGTCTCAATACATCATTCATTACTGTCATGAAAGTAGTTGGAGCATTTGTAAGAACAAAAGGCATGACAAGCCACTCAAACAATCCTTGTTTATTTTTAAATGTGGTTTTCCAAATGTCTTCTTTGGCTATTCTAACTTGATGATAACCACTTCGTAAGTATAACTTAGTGAAATACTTTGCATACCTAAACTAATCAAGCAAATCATCAATTATTGGTAGTGGATAACCATTCTTTACCATGATTTTGTTTAATACATGGAAATCTAGACACATGTGCAAAGTCTTGTCCTTCTTTGGCATCAAAACAATGGGTGAACCACATGGTAACGCAGATGGGCATATGATACCTTTGTCCAGCAATTCTTAAATTTTCTTCTTGATTTCTATGCTCTCCATAATCAATATGCGATGCATGCCAATGTTTAGAAGTGGAACATCCTGTTGAAGTTGTGTCTCATGCTGAATTCACCTCTTATGAGGTAACCCCTTTGGTTATTGAAACATCTCGTCATGCTTTCTTATGTTGTGGCCAGCAACACCCCCCCTTGTTCATTTAAGTGTTGTCCAAAATACTAAATGAATGGGGACCCTTAGTTAAATTTTAAAGAAAAAAAGAAAGAGTTTCCTTTCTTCAAAATAAGGTTACCATCGTAAGCTTAGAAAGGTCTTTTGAATATTATTAACCTAAGTCTGCGATAAGGGAAATATCTTTAAAACCGCGTTGCAAAAAAGATAGGAAATGCCTCCATTTCTCTATAATATCAGTATGCGCAAGACCCTCGTGTTAAGCATAACATCGCATCACAATGAAGTAATACTCATAAGGAAAAAACTTCAAGATTTACCGATCTGCGATAACACCGATTACAAGATCGCATATCGCAGAAATGAGCTGGTAAGATTTGGAAAACATCAAACTTCTGCGACCCGCGATGTTGCAATCGTTACGATATTATATTCTTGCAATATGCGATGGTGCGATTTGCAATGATGCGATTTGCGATGGCGCGATCTGCGATGTTACGTAAGCAAATCATAAATCACTTCATCACGAATCATTCGGGCACACCATTCAAAGAAAAGCCACTTACCATAATCTGACTCAGGATCATGCGCTTTTAATGATAGTAAATGAATTAGTTGTCGGTTATTAAATGAAATGAAGACGCGTGCTTTTGTAAAGAATTACTTCACGTAAGGTGGAATATTTGATATATCTGTTGCATTTAAAACTCTCCCATCACCTTTCTTAATCAGTCATTTCCATTTCACTCGTAATCTACAGGAATGAAGAGCTAAGATGATTCAAAGCCAAACACAGGAAGAAATGGGAAAGAAAAATAAAGCTCAAGGCTCTGAGGCGAAGGAAAAGACGAAGGAGATGGCGCCTTTGTATACAGACACATCCTGTAACAGAGATGCAGGGATATCGACATGGGAAAGCATGTACAGGCTGCTTGAAGAAGAAAATCCTAGAATAATGAAGGTTGATACTGTCGCGGGCTCACAACGCTCTTCCGAGGCGTCCTTAGAGGAGCTAGCATGTTCATTTCTTCACCGGATAGCAGCAAGGCCCAAAATTCTACCATATACGAATATGATCAAGTGGATACTTGACAATGCAGAGATGAACAACAGACAATTCAAGGTTCAAGGACATGGGCTCATCGGATCATTCGTTGCACAAGATTTAAAGCTTATGTATCATTTTCCTGAACCACAGGCGACTTACAATGCACAATTCATTAAGAAATTTGTGGCATGGAACCCAAACCTAGCAGAGACCACCAAAGATTGGTCTAGAAAAGAGGAGCCGCTCAAAAAGGACAAAAATGATGCTGCCACAAATGGCGATATTATGGATTGGGCCAAGATATTTTCTGATAATCTATACACGGCTGTTATCAATTACCGGTCTAAAAGATCCTTGTCTCCGCAATAAAACATTCTTATCGACTGTGTAAATGAGAATTTACACAGGGCCAACTTAATCAAAGAGACCACCCTGGGGTACCTACCAAATAAACTATGACTGGAAGCAGAAGGTGCAGGAAAAGAGAAAAGCGATCCAGGTATTGAACAGGTTAAATTGGGAATGTTACTGGGCATACTTGGTCAAGCTGCATAGTCAATGGATGACTGTGAAATGCATCATAAATGCGGCCGAAAAAGTAGTGCCATCTCTCATAGATTCTTTTTTCGCAGCCCAGCTCAGCGCAGAAGTTAGCGAGCCAACTCTTCTCAAGCCCATGATGAACACTTGCAGTTTTAAAGACCAAGTTCACAAGTAGCCTTATTTTAGAATTTTGTTTTTTTTTTTTTATTAGATTAGAAAAAGGACGGTCATTTGAAAGTTGCATCCTAAATTTTGTAAAGACACTATTATTAGAATTAGGAAGTAGTATTTTAACCCTTCTCATGCATTTAGAGAAGGGTCCAGAAATTTGTCAAAAACTTGTCCTCAGAACATGCACTTCTGCACCCTTAGAGGAGGTTTTGATGAATGGATGGATCGAGATTTATTAATGTTTGAATTTTATGTCTGCTACTGATGTTGCACTTTTTTACTCTTAGTAGATGTTAGAACAAGTAGAGATAAATCATTTTTTGCTTGAAGCTTATGAGTAGGATTAGTCATAAATGGTACTTTTATCTCTTGGCCGTTTCTGCTTATATTCTTAAAGTGATATACAATTTTCAGTTGTTTATATGCTATTGCATGAATGTATGAGTTACCATTTGGAACTTCTGTACGGTGGAGCCATTTATTTATGTCTGATATATGAATAACTTATTATGCGATATGCTATTCACTACTGTTTTGTCTAACTTCTTATGCAAAGTGGTTTATCTTAATTGATTTCTATTCTTATAATAGTTGAATGATCTTTATTACCAGTTATTGTTTGAAATCTCTTTAGATCGCATAATAGAAGAAATACACCCCAGGTTAGCGTAGATTATATGTGTTGTTTCTCATTAGATTACAATAGCATAGAGTTAGTTTAAAAGTTTGAAATTAAATTAGCTTTAAGTAGTCTTAGATCAGCATCATCCAACTCTGCACACACACACACCCTTAGATTTGGAAACTGGTCCCATTATCCCCAGTCGGACCCACTATAACAAACGGATAAGGAGCTTCCAACCAAGGTCCAGACCAGGTGGGTATCCCCCTTGTTGTTGACCCGATTTTCGGGGCCTCAACATATTTGGCGCTAGAAGGAGGGCTTGAACATAGTGTTTGTTGGAATGATTTTCAATTGTAACATTTGAAACAGGATGGCTGCTCACAAACTTCCCATTTGGAGTTGCATCCATGTTCCTACCTCTTCCAACACTCCACCTGAAGTGGTAAGACTCTTGTCTCAGGTAAAATTCAATGGTAAGAATAATTCTTTTGCTTTTAATCATGCTCTTCAATTTATTCAAAGAGTTTCAAGTTATGATGTTCAAATAATTGATGAAGGCGTTTTATGCAGAATTTTTACTCTTACATTCACGGTGGAAGCTAGAAAATGGTGCAGAACCCTCCCAGTTGCATCAATTCACAACTGGGACCAATTCGTCAAGACTTTCATTTTTGAATTTGATTGTTATGACTATGACCAGGTATATGATGAAATTTATTATCTACGGAAACAAGATGAATCTGTTAGGGATTTTAATATACGATTTCATCTTAATTGTCTAAAGTACGATCTTGAAAGTGAACTCATAGATGAAGAATCTTTAGATTATGCTGAGCATTCCCTGCCTCCTATGTCCGATCAAGCATAAATTAGTCCAAGTTTTGTATCATTTTCTTCTAATATGAATGAGAATTCCAATTTGAATATACAAATCAGCCATAATGAAGAAAGTCCCCAAAGCCTAGGAGTCTTGCATGCTCTAATGCAAGAAGACAAAAGCAAGAATGCTGGAGGAAAGCCTGCCTTGGAACCAGGAGACGACTTTGATATAAGGTCAGATAATATCGTTGCAAGTCAACGAATGCATATGCCAAGGTTAGAACAGCAAACTATTTCTCTTTCAAAAAGTATCAGTACACAAAGGTATGATCTAAAGCCCGATGTCTATAATGAATTTGATGAACAAAGATTTTTCCATGATGATATTCTCAAATACATTGTTCCATAATCACATTCTTCTCTTTATCCTGATGTTTTTAGTGATGATAATTTTTCCCCTCTCAATATTAAAGATATCTCAAAAAGCACAAAGGATTATTCAAATGAGTCATCATTAGGTTTTCAAGATAAAAAGATAGCTATAGAACAGCCTTTGATCATTTTCAAACAAGAACCACTTAACCTTCCTTGTCTGAAAATATGTGACGAAAAAGAGAAATCTAAGGAAACCTGTGAAATCATTTATGATGGTTACTTTGACAACGATGATGTTATTGATTATCTCAAGTAACCCATCAAAACTCAGATAATGAGAGACATTCTAGTTCAGAAATCATATCAGTCAATCCTCATTTCAAAGAAAAAGATCATTTGCCTGATTTTACTATCCAAGACAATATCCCGATCTATGATTCATATCATGAAGAACCCCCATGCCTGTTCACAATCATAACTTGTCTTCTGATTCACAAGACGGAATTCGAAATTGCTCGGATCCCATAACTCTGGCCAGCTCTTGTGAAGAACAAAATATTCCAAGCCAATCTCAGTTGTGCTGTAACATTATTTGTACAGATAATCATTTCTTTCTTTCTCACTTGCACTCATTTTGTACAAAATCGGATTGTGTTTTAAATTTTCAGACTTTTGATAGATTACTATGGTATGTTGAGCACCTTATCAAAGAAAATTCGAAAGACGTGCTACCATTTTGGAAAGCTAAACTGTGTCAAGGAAGTATAGAACTTCCTCTATTACAAGATCATCAATCCATAACATAAATTCATCATGATTTTTATGATCCTAAAGGTATCCAGTTGGAAAGAAGTTTTCATGAGAAAGAGATTTCGGACAGAATTCCAACTGAAGTTACACATTCTTATTCCACATCCAACATTAACAGTCGAAGAAAAGTTTTGTTCTTAACACTGATGTTTGAAAGTTACATACGTGTAGGAATAAAAATGAAAAGATGTCTCCACTGGAAATATCATTTCACCTAGTTAGATTTTTGTATATAGTTATAATAGGAATAGGAGTAATTTAGCTAGGTTATTAGGTTTACTTTTAATAATTGGTAGGCAAAATAAGAGAAGAGATTATCCCTATTCTGTA
Source organism: Pinus taeda (assembly GCA_000404065.3). Taxonomy (NCBI): domain Eukaryota; kingdom Viridiplantae; phylum Streptophyta; class Pinopsida; order Pinales; family Pinaceae; genus Pinus; species Pinus taeda. Next base: position 286,599 of record APFE030978698.1, read on the forward strand.
CATAACCCTAGGGAATGTCTACCTCTCATTTCGTTAAATATTTTTCTCCATAATAAAATTTGCTATGGTTAACAGCATTTGACATTTACTAAAGACACCTTTTCTCTATCAAGATTTTGAATTTCTGCTTCTATAAATAGCAAATCTTTTGGAAACTTGATCTTTATTATCAATAGAACTTTAACCCAGATATGATACTAGTTTCAACTCCAAGAAATTTGAAGAAAGCAATCTTAGTGAAGGAATTGTTTTATGTCAGTACAATGAAAGGCATCAATAACAAAATAAGGATTCCCTGTAGAAACAGCCATTTCCAAAGAAGCTCTATTATTGTCGTCCATAACTTTCTTAAGGAAAAAATTGACTTCCTCCCTGCTAAAGGAAATCATAGCATTCAGAGAAACAATCCGAGAAAACACTATATCTCAAAGAATAAGAGGTCTCATCACGAGCCGGCTTATCATGATCACAGATATTATAACTTGCCGACTTTGCCAATACTGTCCACAAAAACAGGGCAATGACTCAAGATTGTTGCAATCAAAAGACAAGGGGTCTCATCACGAGCTAGCTTGTTCAGCAAAAGTGTAAATCAAGTGAATGACTGTGTCATAATTTGGCCACCAAACCAAGACATTGTTCTTTAGAGAATAAAAAAGGAAAAAGTGTCAAAATTGGTTTTTCTCTGGAAGATTGTAAATAACCTTAAGCAAGATAAAGGATCATTACTGGGTAATAGGTAACCCTGTCGAGGCTATGGACGCCTGCTGGCAGCAGAGGCTCTACCTACGACAAAGGAGCATATTTAAAAAGGCTTCTACACGGGGAAAACTTTATTTTAATTTTTCTTACAAGACCAAGTAATGGCTGATGTAAATGAAAGGACAAGCTAAAGATACAAGTAATTAAAATAGAAAGAGGTTGAAACAAAATATCATTGACAGTTTGAAGTATAATATGTTTTATCTTTTTATAATAAAGTTTAAGTTTTCTGAGAAAATGTTTTGTTTCCGGAGGTTTGAAAAACGTCAATAGAAGATCAGAGATAACTGGTTCTCCCAAGTGAATCACCAATTGTTGTGGCCAGCAACACCCCCCCTTGTTCATTTAAGTGTTGTCCAAAATACTAAATGAATAGGGACCCTTAGTTAAATTTTGAGAAAAATCAAGTTTTCCTTTCTTCAAAATAAGGTTACCATCGTAAGCTTAGAGAGGTCTTTCAAATATTTTTAACCTAAGTCTACGATAACAGAAATATCTTTAAAACCGTGTTGCAAAAAAGATAGGAAATGCCTCCATTTCTCTATAATATCAGTATGCGCAAGACCCTCGTGTTAAGCATAACATCGCATCGCAATGAAGTAATACTCATAAGGAAAAAACCTCAAGATTTACCAATCTGTGATAATACCGATCGCAATATCGCATATCGCAGAGATGAACTGGCAATATTTGGCAAACGTCAAACTTCTGCGACCTGCGATGTTGCGATCGCTGCGATGGTGCAATTTGCGATCTTGTGATTTGCGATGGCGCAATCTGCGATGTTACGTAAGCAAATCATAAATCACTTCATCATGAATCCTTCGGGCACGCCATTCAAAGAAAATCCACTTACCATAATCTAACTCAAGATCATGCGCTTTTAATGATAGTAAATGAATTAGTTGTCAGTTATTAAATGAAATGAAGACGTGTGCTTTTGTAAAGAATTACTTCACGTAAAGTGGCATATTTCATATATCTGTTGCATTTAAAACTCTCCCATCACCTTTCTTAGTCAGTCATTTCCACTTCACTCGTAATCTGCAGGAACGAAGAGCTAAGATGATTCAAAGCCAAACGCAGGAGCAAATGGGAAAGAAAAATAAAGCTCAAGGCTTTGAGGCGAAGGAAAAGACGAAGGAGATGGCGCCTTTGTATACAGACACTGCCTGCAACAGAGACGCAGAGATATCAACATGGGAAAGCATGTACAGGCTGCTGGAAGAAGAAAATCCTAGAGTAATGAAGGTTGATACTGTCGCGGGCTCACAACGCTCTTCCGAGGCATCCTTAGAGGAGCTAGCATGTTCATTTCTTCACCGGATAGTAGCAAGGCCCAAAATTTTACCATATACGGATATGATCAAGTGGATACTTGACAATGCAGAGTTGAACAACAGACAATTCAAGGTTCAAGGACATGGGCTCATCGGGTCATTCTCCGCGCAAGATTTAAAGCTTATGTATCATCTTCCTGAACCGCAGGCGACTTACAATGCACAATTTGTCAAGCAATTTGCGGCAGAGAACCCAAACCTAGCAGAGACCACCAAAGATTGGTCAAGAAAAGAGGAGCCACTCAAAAAGGAAAAAAACGGTATGTACAGCACTGGTTCCCTCACCTCTCCGTATTTTTTTGCTGCGGCCATGCTTTGTAGATTATTTGGGATGCCGGATATCAATAAATTTTCGTCTGAATGGCTACCACTAATAGACACTTCCACAAACGCCGATATTACGGATTGGGCCAAGATCTTTTCTGATAATCTATACACGACTGTTATGAATTACCGGTCTAAAAGATCCTTGTCTCAAAGGATCTATCCTCCTTTTTATCTGTCTGTGTATATTATGGATTTTATTTGTTATGTGTCTAAATTCCCCACTATGGGTTGGAAATGGACTACCCAGGACCCATTACCTATTCATGTTTATCATAAAATGTTATGGGATTCCCAGTTCGTCCCACACTTCTATCAGATTAGTCACGGGCTTATCTTACCCCTATATAGAATGATGTATGATGAAGACCCCCCGAAGTGCTCACCCGAGGCGCAGATAGACATCATCCCCATCGCAAGATGGTTCGGGGAAGAATGGTTCACCTATATTAGAGTGTTTGGAAGCACTGTACCTCCACATGTCCTATCTCTATATATCCCCGATAAACTTTTGGCTCGGGAAATTGCTTATCAAACTTGCTCAGAAGGCGGCCTAACCAAATACCTAAAAGACAAGAAGAAGGCCATATGGTCTCAGTTTCCTGTAGCTTGTGGGGCCTTCTCATTGTTCGATGTAGGAAACGCTTTCACCGAAGTGGAGAATGTGACGTGTCTGTAATTATTTAAATTTCCAGCAAGGCCATTTGACCCAAATAATGTTGCCCAAGATTTCACAACGAACGTCAAAATAAAAGTATTCGTCGGAAAGAAAGATTTGTTTGATGATTTGTTTCAGAGTAGAAGCTCACTCCAGGAAATTTTGCGGGAAGCTCGGTCGAAGTTGTCTCCAGATGACCTCTAAAGATTCATGTTATACAGGGAAAGAAGGCTGGCCAATGTTCCTCTAGAGAAGCTGCAACTGCCTGCCAGAGAACCAACTCCAAGCGTTAGCCTCAGTGGAAACTCTAGCACTTCCAAATCTAAATCTAACACTGCGCAAGGAGTGCGTGAACATTCTAAAGGGTCTGGAAGCGACCAAGGAAAAAGTGAAGAAACAGCGAAAGATACAGCTCAATCAAGTGCAATGTCGCAACAGCAAGTTATCGCCTCACTGCCAAGAGACGTCCCACCTCCCGTCATTAAAGCGCCACTCGTCACAACAAAACTGGACAAAGAATGGGAAACCTTCAATGAGATGATCAATCTTGAAGGGCAAGCCCCAAGAACACCTGTGACCAATACACAGATAGCGCAAGAAGTGGTTTCAACCATAGTCAACAGTGTCACAGAAACGGAGCACATTTCTATCGCTCCACCTTCTGAGCTTCTACTTAATGTAGAAGAAATTCCCCCACTGGATGTATTCTATAGTCCCCAACATAAAGCAGTTGTAAGGAGACAAAGGAAGAAAAGAAAACTAGAAAATACACTGTCACAAGATGCTGAACATTTGGACGTCTTATGGAAAGACTCCAACAATAACCCGAAAAAAAATCTCACTAAGTTGTCTCAGATCGCAGGAGCATATGCTTCTGCAATATTGACAAGGCATCGGAAGTTCAGCAACTGTTGAAAGAACAAGAAAATCAAATACAACTACTACAATGACAGTTACAACAAGCCAATGCTAGTATTGAAGCGTCCAAACAGCTCGAGAAGTTGCAGGAAGACTTTCAGCAGATGCAGATAGGCTATCAAAGAAGTCTAGACGAGAAAGGAAAGCAGTTGCAAATTTTACAAGAAATGCATAAAGACGAGCCTAAGCTTACCGAATTTGTTTCAGAATCTATTGACTTAAATGAGCAACTTCTGCAGCAACAGGAAGAGTTGGGACGTAAGATATCACAGCGGAGTCACTATTGCGAGCTGAGCGATAAAATCACCAATCAAGTGGCGGACTTGCGAAGTGACTATGATCAGAGTGAAGAAGAGTGACGGAATACTTAGCTTGGCAGGATGAAGAGGAAGGGAAAAGAGCAAGTGCACCCAGAATAAACGAGAGTCATAAAGAATTTCTCTTTATTAAATGGGACGATCAAATCAGGCAGGCGGAACAAGCAGCGGAGATAGCGGCCATGCAAGCAAACATTCTTATCGACTGTGTAAATGAGAATTTACACAGGGCCCACTTAATCGAAGAGACCACACCGGGGTACCTACCAAATAAACTACAACTGGAAGCAGAAGGCGCAGGAAAAGGGAAAAGCGATCCAGGCATTGAACAGGTTAAATTGGGAGTGTTACTGGGCATACTTGGTCAAGCCACATAGTCAATGGATGACTGTGAAATGCATCATAAACGCAGCTGAAAAAGTAGTGCCAGCTCTCATAGATTATGTTTTCGCAGCCCAGCTCAGCGCAGAAGTTAGCCAGCTGACTCTTCTCAAGCCCATGATGAACACTTGCAGTTTTAAGGACCAAGTTCAGAAGTAGCCTTATTTTAGAAATTTGTTTTTTCTTTTTATTAGATTAGAAAAAGGACGGTCATTTGAAAACCGCATCCTAAATTTTGTAAAGGCACTATTATTAGAATTAGGAAGTAGTATTTTAACCCTTCTCATGCATTTAGAGAAGGGTCCAGAAATTTGTCAAAAACTTGTCCTCGGAACATGCACTTCTGCACCTTGAGAGGAGGTTTTGATGAATGGATGGATCGAGATTTATTAATGTTTGCATTTGATGTCTACTACTGATGTTGCACTTTTGTACTCTTAGTACATGTTAGAACAAGTAGAGATAAATCGTTTTTGCTTGAATTTTATGAGTAGGATTAGTCATAAATGGTACTTTTATCTCTTGGCCATTTCTGCTTATATTCTTAAAGTGATTTACAATTTTCAGTTGTTTATATGTTATTGCATGAATGTATGAGTTACCATTTGGCACTTCTGTACGGTGGAGTCATTTATTTATGTCTGATATATGAATAACTTATTATGCGATATGTTGTTCACAACTGTTTTTCCTAACTTCTTATGCAAAGTGGTTTATCTTAATTGATTTCTATTCTTATAATAGCTGAATGATATTTATTTCTAGTTGTTATTTGAAATCTCTTTAGATCGGATAATAGAATAAATACACCCCGGGTTAGCGTAGATTAGAAGTGTTGTTTCTCATTAGATTACAATAGCATAGAGTTAGTTTAAGAATATGAATTAAATTAGCTTTAAGTACTCTTAGATCAACATCATCCAACTCTAAACACACACACACCCTTAGATTGGGAAACTGGTCCCATTATCCCCAGTCGGACCCGCTATACCAAATGGATAAGAAGCTTCCAACCAAGGTCCAGACCGGGTGGGTATCCCCCTTGTTGTCGACCCGATTTTCGGGGCTTCAACATATTTGGCGCTAGAAGGAGGGCCGTGAACTATGAATGGCACCTAAATCAAAATCTAAATACCATTCTAAGAGTAAATCACCCTCATCAACTCCCCCGACTTCCCTAGTACGTTTAAATCCAGAATCAAAAGTCACTCGAGTATTAACCGCTACTACATACCCTAATATTTTAGACCAATCTACCATTGAACCCCCTGAAGTTCAAACTCTGATTCACAAACTCCAGGGATTTTATATTTTTACACTGAGGTCTGATAAATTTCAAAGCAGCATGACTTCGCAGTACAATCTTGCTCATCCCCTGACCAGATTAAAGAGTGATAAATTTGACATCCAGCCAACTGAATTCCCTCTCCCCGCCAGGAAAAGAGCAAGGAAAAAACCACAGCAGTCTGACAGTGATACTCTTTCATCTACATCGTCCATTTCGACTCCCTCACCGCGAAGTCAGCCACCCACATCTTCATTTCAAACCACTCATCCATCTTCCACAACCCCTCTTCTTCAATCATCTAAGATCATAATATATTCATCTTCCCAGCCTCAAGGATCATCCTCTGCACTTTCATTTACTAGCAGCTCAACGATGGCCCAGTCTCCATGGAACAATCCTGGGGAAGTTTTAATGCCTCCACCCCTGAGCCAAATACCGGCCCATCCTGAGAAATGGCTACCCAAATTCAATCCAGAAGCAGGCATGCTAGTTGAAGAGCACATTAACAATTTCATACTTTCTGTCAATCTCAACGGAGTTACCAACGAGGACGTTGTTGTCCGGATTTTTCCCTATACAATGCAAGGAAAAGCAGGGTCATGGTACTTTTCATTACCCTCCGGGTCTATCACAAGTTGGGACATTTTTCAAAGTCAATTCCTCACCAAGTTTGGTGATGACAGATCAACGACAACGTTAATCAGTGACCTATCCAATCTTAAAGCCGAGGCTAGAGAACCCATCAAAGACTTCAATTTACAGTTCAATAAAATCCTCAACAAAATTCCCACTGCTTCCCAACCCAGCGAAGAAGTACGATGTGAATGGTATATTATGACCTTACCATCAAACTTAGCAATCTTCGTGGATAGGGCAAATAAAACAACTTTAGTTGAAAACCTGACAAAGGCGATAG
>APFE030978698.1:294186-471465 GCA_000404065.3 Pinus taeda
TTTAAGTTTGGAAGACATTTCTGAGCGTCAGCGCAATGTTATAGCAACCCTTTCTGATGTGCTTTCTCTGACTGAAAGCGAGACCGCCATTCTTTTGCGTCACTTCAATTGGCATGCCGAAAATGCCAACGACCAATGGTTTGCAGATGAGGAGAAAGTGAGGAATACTTTGGGGTTATTGTTGCAGCCCGGCCAAAAACATGAGCCCAAAGAAGCAGAAAGGAAGGAGATAACGACCTGTCAGATTTGCTTTGATGATTACGACATGAGAGACATGAAGGCACTCAAGTACTGTGATCATTTATATTGCCAGAATTGCTGGCGAGCTTATATTCACGCATCAATAAATTATGATGGTTTAGCATGCCTCAACATACGATGTCCATTTCGAGATCCACCATGCCGTGCTATTGTGAGTGAAGACATGGTTTTTTCTTTGGGGTTATCTGACGAAGATAATAGGAAATATAGAACATATGCTGTGAGGTCATATGTTGAACAGAACATTAGTGTTAAATGGTGTCCAGCGCCCAACTGTAAATACTGTGTGGAGGTTAATTTTGTTTCTAATGTAAGTCAGGAGGTTGTGTGCAATTGCTCCTATAAATTTTGCTGGAACTGTTTAGAGGAGTCTCATCGTCCAATAGACTGCGGCACAGTCAAAAAATGGGTTGATCAAATTAAGGATGGTGATGCACTCAGCATGTACTGGATACGTAGTAATTCCAAGCCGTGCCCAAAGTGTAAACGACCAATCGAGAAAAACCATGGGTGTATGAAAATGAAATGTATACCTCCGTGTGAGTTTGAATTCTGTTGGTTATGCCTTGATAGTTGGGATAACGATAGTTGGGATAACGATGGTTATGACGGCCATACTTGCAACAAATATAGGCCTGAAGCTGCAACATCAGGAAAAGATGATGGAAATCAACCCAATTCGGCCACCTACGACCATGTTAAGGAAAAGGTTGCGAAAGCATCTTCAAATAGATTGGTATTTTATCTGGAAAGATGGAAGGAAAATGAAAAGTCTGAGCGAAAGGCCTTATCTGATTGGCAGAGTGCGCAAAAGGTACAACTTAAAAGGCTGAATGACTGTATGTTGACGGCAATAAGTCTGCTTACAGGGTTCAAATGTGTGGAAATGGCGTGGTTACAGATAGCAGAATGCAGGCGCATGCTGAAATGGACATATGCGTATGGTTATTATTTGACTCCGTCTGGCAATCGTAATGTTGATCTTGCTAAACTAAAACAAGAATTATTTGAATTCCTGCAACATGAAGCTGAAAATGGTTTAGAACGACTTCATCAATGCGCTGAAGATGAACTGCAACAGCATATAGACAGTGCCCTTCAAGCTGAAGCTGATACTGAGATTGGGAAAAAGGCTTTGAAGGATTTGAAGAACGTCTTTATAAGACTTGAAGAGCTAACAAAGTCAACTGCCGCCCATTTTGAAAAGTTAATTGAGGCGTTTGAAAACGATCTGTCAGAAGTTAAAAATACACGAGTAGGGTGCGCAAAGGCAGCTAGGACCAATTAGTAATTATTGGATGTAGTCTTCATCATTTTCTTGCTTGTTTTTTGTTATGAACAAAAGAATGGATTTGGTTTATAGGCAACTAATTGCCTACTTTGGTTTCGTTTTACGTTTATTATCATTGGCAACTAAGGGCCTACTTTTGGTTTACAGGCAGCAACGTGCCTAATTATTGTTTCAGTAATATTATCAGATTGAAATACAAAGATGTTAGAGTAGGGTTTAGCTTTTTAGATGTTAGATGTTACATTAATTAGTTTGAGTAGGGTTTATTTTTTATTTGAAATACAAAGATGTTGAATGTATATGAAGGATGTTATTTGTGTTCATTCATCTGCTTGCAATATCAAAGTTGTTGTTGCACTGACTAGATGTATTTTGTTTTTATCTAGTCTTATCATTCCTCTGATGGCAATTCATAAATTAGGAGTAAAGTGTACATTAATATATTCTTCCTTTTATGGTTTCTTTCTCTATTTTATAACTTCCTGATAATTTCCATATAGTTCAGTTGTTGTAGTATATTGTTATGAGTGGTTGAACTTTTAGATTATTATTAAAACTGACATTGATGTAAAAGTACTTTTCAACACATCTCCTTCTCTTACATATATAAGGCAGAAGAACCAGGTAGCAGATTTTCTTTCAAAGATAGGAATCAACAAAGATCCAAGTAAGTTTTTCTTTGATGCATAGCTCAGATGCTTTAATGAATACTGGAATATTTTCTTATTTTATAAAATCTGTATTAAGGCTAATACAATGATAGATGGAGAGTAACACCTATGATGTGACATTTTGAGATATAGAAATCTACAGGGCATAGACAATACTAAATTGATATTAGAATAGAATTGTAACAATTGTTGTAAGGAATGTAAGGAATGTTGTACACAAAAACTCTGTTATTGAAACAATTATGTACAAAATTTTATGAGATCTTGTACTTGTGTAACAAGCAGGCTGGTTTTATTTAAGTATATATGCATTAACTATTATTTTGTTAGAATTAAATTTCCATTCAGGTTTAATTGTGGTTTTTGAGGGCTAAATATTTAGTTCCATAATATAGAAAGCAAATATTGATTAGTTGATGCCTTGTTTATGACGTTGCAACTTGGCAAGGTATGAACCATCACATAACTTTCAAACAAAGAGGAAACAAAAACAACTAAGGCAACATGATGAAATGACTAATAGACACAAAATTCATAGCATCGTCTAGAACTACATGTTAGACTACCTCTTATACCAACTGCTAGATAAGGCCATCTTCCACTAAGGCCAGGTGCAAATCCACTTCCTTAGTATCCAATTAGACCTAGTCATTATGAGTAGCTCATAATAGGTACCCTAGTGCAAGAGAATCCTATGACAATAAGATGGAATCATTGCTTCCAAGTCCATAGTGGCACTTCACTCGAAGAACTTTGGCTTCTATGAGCCTGTGGAGCACGATCTTACAATGTTTTCTCACCCTTTGAACTTGTTTATCTCTCCATGATGCCTTGTTTAGATTTTTCATTCCAAGTGTTTTCCATCACAAGCTTCCAAGTTTTAATGTTTTATTTAGTAAGAGGTAATTCTTCCCCTCAACTTGCACAATCCTTTCGTATTTTTTGAGACAAGTCTTCTTGATTTTCTTTCATGGAAGTAAATCTAGAGTTTGGGTTTTGAAGTCTATAAATTCATCCATCACCATTAGCTTAATTTGACCTCACAATTATTAAGTTTGACCTTCACTATATTCGATTCAAGCATTTTCTTACCTCTACCCAAAATACATCTAGTGCAAATGTATTGAAGCAGTTGATTACTGCTTGTTGAACATCAATCCCAAGCCCATCCAATACCCTCATTATGGAGAGTAGAAGATGTACAGGTTGTCTAGCACAAAACAAAAGAATATTTAGGGCATGCCTTTCCCTCATCTACACTTCCACCTTCATTCACACTCATCTTGGATTTGGAATTGAACTTAAAAGGATCATTCAAGAGATGCATGTAGCGAAAATTCAAATACTTCTTTTTGTTGTCACACTTCTTATTCAACTTTACTTATTCACCTTTACTTTCTTTTAGTTTTGTTATCACACTCTTTGTTCAACTTTACTTATTCACCTTCACTTTGATTGCATTTTTTTTGGTAGTGCTTCCTTTGAACTCAAGAGAAATAGTACACCCAGTCCGAGCTGCTTCTTCATGCCTATTGGGAGAACTGAACCTCGGTAGGTAGTGAACATGCCACCATATTATGCAGAGTGAAAGTAAACAATTCATACATATATGCATGATTCCAAGCACTGAAATAATAAATCAACCCATGAAAGCACAGTAAACAATAAATACATGAAATTCAACTGGAGTGTGTGGTATGAATGGTTTACCCATGATTACCTAAAAATCTTGATGACCTTATTTGAGCTCCTCCTATTCTTTTGGTCTAGAATGAATCAACCAATACTGAAGAGAGAGAAACAGCTGCTCTGTTATTCAGTTGTTATTTAGTTCTAGGGAAGAACCTGCAGTGTCCTCCCCTTCAGTTTAGATGTCAACCCAGCCTCAGCCTCCATGTTATCATCCCACTCAAGGGAATCCTAAAATGAAATGTACTTCAACTTCAACAGACCTACTGAAATTCAAATTATCAGTAACAATAAATTAGTAAAGACGAAAATATTCAAATTCTTTGTATGATGCATGAGGATTTGATTTAATTTTTTGAAAGGATTGGAACGTGTTTATGTAATGCACTAAGATCTAATTCATATCATAATAAATTACTTTGAAGAATGAAAAGATTGAAAGGATTCAAATTATTTGTTTAAAAGACTGAAAGGATTCAAATTAGTTGTATGATGCATGAGGACTTGATTTAAAACACATTCTCTTAACAACGTATTTTTACAATCCCATTGGCAACCCCGATATGTTTGCAGTGGACATTTTCAAGAAATCTCTGACCAAGACGTTGGTGCCCTTTTATTCCATGGAAGAGAGACTTAAAAAAGCCCAAATGGAGGTATGGAAATTTATTGTATTTGTGAATGGATTCTTCTGGCTGAGGTGATGACAAATAGCTATTCTAAAGGCTTCACCTAAGATGTTGCATGGATTAATGTGCTTGAATACAAATGTAATGAACCTCAAATGGATACATTTCGTGATCCATGAAAATACAGAAAATGTAAACGAGGAAGCCATCTTAATGATCTACTCATGGTTTTAGCATCCATGTGAATTGTATGTTTTCTAAATCATTTCATAACTTAACATGAAAACAAGTTAGTGCTAAGTTATGCATGGTGAAAATAAATTAATCATACATATATGCATGATTCCAAGCACTAAAATAATAAATCATACATATATGGATGATTGGAAGCACTAGAATAATAAATCATAAATATATGCATGATTCCAAGCACTGAAATAATAAATCATCCCAGGAAAGCACATGAAACAACAAATACATATGAAAATCAATTGTAGTGAGTGTTATGAATGGTTACATAGGATGAAAATATTATGGTAGACAATATTTCAATCATTTAACATCAAAATCAATGGTGCAAGATGGCACGAATGACATGGGAGGGGATGGAATAAAAATGTATTTTTGTAAAGAAATATGTGAAAAGAATGGTTGTCTAAAGCTGATTTTATATTGAATATATAATACAACTTGTTATTTGGTTCATTCGTACCAGAATTTTGATCATAATTCAGTTCAAAAATGTCTCTGTAAAATGACTAATATGTAAACAACATGTGCATGCTTTTTGGAACCTCTTTCATATGATATAATGAGTGAAAAATTATGCAAAAAATTAGCTAATTAGCATTGACATAAAACATCAAACCTTCTATTAACATAAAATGATGTAAGAAAGCAATTGATAACTTGAAAAAATCTTGTTAGAGAAAAGATGGGCTTGCTCTTCTCCTTACCACTCCTTGAAAAATTCTACTTTCACCAAACATGTTAGCCCTTTGTACTCAAACATACTTAAGAGAAATATGAATGAGAGGGAAAATGACAACATTTTTCAACTAGTGCATACCTCTCATTATTTTTATTCTCCCTCCCTTCATTGTCTTGTAAATCTGTACTCTCTTTGGATAATTTGATAATCTGAGAATACAATTGTCTTGGCAATTAGTTAAATCATTAGATTAATTTACTTAAAATGTGTTTTTTTATTCAGAAGATGAATTTGAAGGAGTTATATATATGTATTTATATAATTAGTGGGGTCCCCCTCATATCTCATAAATAAAAAATCACCAATGTGACTCCATTAAGATAACATGTATAACCATAACATCACAAAATGCAAGCATAAATATAATAAAATATCAAGCCATTCATCACATATAATCAAGCAAAAACACCTTTTGCCTCGCAAAAGTTATATCATTAGAATGAATTTATTATGTCCAAAATAAAGTGTCTCAAAATAAAAGTATGCTAAAAATGTATGCTAAAAAGGTATGTTGTAGATAAACATAAATCTAAAACTATAGCATCATGTTAATTTTGGACATCTACTATGGCTAGTTTCTTTCTTCTTTCCTTTACTCTTCTCTTCTTTCCCTCCTGGTACCTCCAAGTGCATGTCTTCAAAGCAGACCTCCCTCCTCCAACATGTCCATGATGCACTCGTATGAGTATATTAAGTTAAGAGGCGACCTCTGAAGAGGAGTGCGTAGGTGTTGTAGGTTGATGAAATTTGCTTACTACTATGCGAGTTGATGAATGAAAAAGTTGGTTATGGCACTAAGACATGACTTGTGAGAAAAATAAAGGCGTACACTAAGTAATGATGAGTGGAGGCATTGAGTGATGTGAAGGAGAAGGCCAATACACATTTTCATATGGTAGTCTAATGGTATTAGGATCCCATGTATCAAACTGAAGGGGTTGTCGTTGGAGTGGTGATTGTAGAATTTTTACTAAGTTGGGATGAGGCCATGGTATATTTTATGAGCTCCACGGATTAGATGGATGAGGTGGAGGTCCCCCAGATAGAGATGGCCAATCTAAGTGAGTTGGTTAAACTCTTCAAAATCTACATCAAAGTGAATTTAGAATCTAATCCTCTTGTTTTTGTTCTCTCTACAACACATATTTCCCCTTATTCCATGGCCTCTCATATTGTCACAAGAGCCTCAATATTTTTCACTTTTCATTTTATATTTAGAATTATGTATGCTATTGTTATTCATGAAATGAGTGTATGTATTCGACTCTTATGAATGTAGGCAATGTATATGCAGTTAACTTAATTTGACATATCTTCCTTTAGTGAGTTAACCAATGCATTATTAATTCATTCACCTTTCAGAATGTAGTAAAAAAAGATAAATTACAACACATAAGAAACACACATAGAAAACCAAGTTTTTAGGTGGAAACCCAATGTGGGAGAAAACCATTGTTGTTGATGTCTCTGTCTTATTTATTATTATATAAGAAAATATTCATTACATTTTGTATTGGTGCAGACTCTTACCAGTAAGCAAGCATCCACCTCCATGAGGCTACAACCTCCACTCATTCTCCAGCACACACTAGAAGGGAGCTACAACCCCATAATCTTGTTTGACTCCTACTAGAAGGGAGCTCCTACTCCCACTATGAAGGCTGAAAACCTCAACACCTTGTGGACCTCATTTCAAAAAAGTTCACACTTGATCCACCTGTCAACCAATCATCAAAGCCTGTAGTCCACCTTTCATCAAATTTTCATACTTGACTCGCAATACGCCCAAACCAATTTCCAAACTTGAATATTGAAACACAAATTTGAACTATTGAATCTCTAAAGTATCAAGCCACTAAATCTAGAACCCAACTAGAACAAATGAACTTCAGAATATATACACAACTAATATTAATAGAACCTTCATATATATGTGCTTCCTCTACATAAAAATAGGTATAGATATCATATTACTGAACACTTAATCATTTAGCTCATTGTAACATTGATCCACTTACTAAATCAAGCACTGAACCAATCATAGATCACTAAGTCAATCAAAGGTTGCTACACTATGAAATCATTACCAACCAATATTCGAACCCAACCAGCACTCTCAAACATATATCATATACATCATTGACATACAACAACAAATAAAATAGACACCATAAACTGTCATCATCAAGCAGTACCACAAACCCTGACAAGATCTAACTCATAATATATACATGAAAATTATTTAGCATAAAAACATACATGCATGTTTATACTATGATACACCCGCATACATATCTCAGCATACTAAAAAACACATCACAGAATATATGTGCAACTACTCTGATATAGCTATGTGTATGTATGCTACTATTTAGAAACAAAATTAGATACATATTTGAAAATTTCCACTACAAACATAATTCCCATTCTACAAACCTTATTGTCACATATCCAAATTACAACATCATTATAGCCACATATCTACTATTAATAGCTACATGTATAATCAAATCAAGCAAGTGTATTAATTAAGGTTTGTTATAATTTCATATCTATCATATTTGAGTCTTCTCCATGCTCCCTGGTTCACACCTATTTCAAATCAAATCACATATGATAACTCATTCACTTGCACACCTAACACCTTGACCTAGATTTCCTTAAATAGCCTTTTCCTTAGCCAATACCTTAGGTAAATCCTTTGGTAATGTTGTTAGTATTTTTCATGGGATCAAATGAAAGTTGTCACTCCAATTACTATGGGTCAATACCATGGTAATGACCCCTTATATCCATATTTCCATGGTTTAGATTATGTACCCAACTTTTACTCACAAAACCCATGTATGTACATGACCCTTCTTCATAGGAACCACATATACTTTCTCAAACTTCACTTTTGTCATCCATCTATAATAGAATTTCCATTTCTTTGTCCATGTCCTCTATAGCATCTATACCAATCTGCATAAGTTCCATAATCATCATATTATCACAATGTTGACATATTTATTAAGTAGGTTTTATCAAGGACAACACATTAGCCATAATGAAAAAATATCCCCCCTTTGGACTTGATGACAACCACTTTGGTGTTTGGACACCACCCGCAAACACCACAAAAATTCTCTCCAAACATCAAGTCTTCTCTCCCCATTTGACATCAAGGGAAAATGGAAAAATCAGGCTAAATGAAGTACTTCCCTTGCAAATTGTTGAAGGTCTCATCTGTTGAACATGAATCATGAAATATTTATATTGACCATGCTCCCCCTAAGCATATGTTGAACTTGATGAATATATTCAAAAGAGTACAAGACTCTATGACTCAACAAAATATGACTTTTCCTATCACCAATGAATCACGATTACATTAGACACCCAACATATTGGGTTTACATATTGGAACCAAATGTTACATCAATGTCCGAACATAATGGGATTACATACATGACATGACTTGATGCCAATAGCCCATTCATGCATGAATTTTATAATGACTAAAAACATGGGTATTTTCATGACCTTTACATCAAGATGCATATATGATACTTAGATCCAAAAACTAGGACCTCAACACTGAAGTAGCAAGACAATGATAGTCATCGATCATGCACAATATAGGAATGTGCAACATAGTCATATGATAACATCAATGTAGATAACAACATGAACATCCTTAATATGTAAGACAAGATAGTGTAGGCATAATTCTTTCCTCATCAAGTGTATTAAGAAGTATCGACAATCAATGATGTAACTGCAGTACGGGGATCAAGTATCATTCTGACATAATGACAACAAAATAATTATTTTTAGTAATAACAACCATAGAGTGAAAATGATATGTACTCATCATAAACCCATCGCACAACAATCAATACTCAAGAAATCATAATGCCAACAATGAACTATTAGAACCATGGAAGATGCTCCCCCTAAACCTGTGCCAACTTTCAACCATCAAATTTTATCACATCCATCTCATCAATCAACATATGCACCAAAGAACTATTTCATCAACATCAAGATATAACTTTAGCAGTACATGCGTAGTATTAACAGTCTCCAACAAGTGAATATCAGAACATGAAAGCTAATAATAATTGATGGAAGCATATGAGAAGCTCCCCCTAAATTTGTGCCACTTCTTTTTCATTAATGAGAGGCATACATGACTATCTAGATCACAAATCACATATACATGCAACTGTCTTTCGGAAGATCCACATACATAAAGTAAATTGTTGGTGATTATAGCTACAATTCCCCTTGAAAACGCCATGCCTATTAGAACACTTATCAGAGTGAAGAGGCAGGAATCATGCCCATTTTTGAAGCCGGAAATTGCTGAAACTGAAGTTGCAACTACAGAAGTAAAGATTGACTTGCGAGGCCTAGAATATCTCCTCTTTAGAAATATGTTGTAGGTTCATCGGAACCTCCTCTGAAAGCCGCAACTTCTGGTGGTGGAATGAAGTCAATCCGATGAACGGTTTGCAAGATATCGACTGCCCTAGTTTGAAGCCGGAAACTGCTGAAACTAAAGCTGCAACTGTAGAAGTAAAGATTGACCTACGTGGCCTAGAAGATCTCCTCATCTGAACTACAATGTAGGTTCATCTGAACCTCCTCTGGAAGCCGAAACTTTTGGTGGTGGAATGAAGTCAATCTAACGGTCGGTTTGTGAGATATCGGCTGCCCTAGTTTGATAATGAAGCTGCTAATGTTGATGTTGTTGATCTAGGGTTTGCTACTGCTGATATGAATCAGATTCATTGTACTATTTCTCTCTGCAAAATTATTGAAGATAAAAGAAGATTTGATCAAAGGGTTTCCCCACACATTGTGGGGTTTGTCCCTGGCTAGCCGCCACATCTTGTGTGTATTGTCTTGGCTTGTTTTCTATCGATCGTTTAATGTTCTATCTGCACTTTACTTTATGTACATGTGATTGCTAATCGGTGGAATATAATAGGAAAAAGAAGTAAACTGTTATAATCATAGAACATACCATAACTTAACATGGTATCAGAGCTCAGGTGAAGACAAAGCCCGAGCAAGAGCACGAGAAATCATCAAAGAGAATATTGGTAAGGCTATCCTAAAAGAACTATGGAGTCCTCAACACTCTTTCCTATTGAAGACAAGCTCTGTGAGAAGCTGATTATCACAAATGGAAGATGTCTATCAATCTAACCCTTGAAGATCAAGGAGAGCTGGGGATCGAGGAAGAGGACAACCATTCAAGAAGGCTAGAAAGTATGAATGTACCTTACCTCAAAAAGAACCTAGTGTCCATCTCGACAATGGAAGACAAAGGCTACAATGTAACCTTCAGCAATGGCAAGGTATGTATATGGAAAAATAATGTTAAAGATGCCTTTACTCTTGGGTTTAGTGTTGATTCATTATATCAGGTCAATGGAAGTCTGCTAGGTGTCATATCTTATGACACATCTCTTCAGTCCGAACTTTGGCATTAGAGGTTTACCCCCATTCATTATAAAGCTATACTCGGTGTAAGACAAATGGTGATAGGGATGCCCGAATTCTGAGTAGAGGAAGAAGGTGTATGTCTGGGATGTGTCGAAGCCAGATATACGACCATCCACTTGATCATAGCCCTTGTGGCTTCAAAAAGATGGAACTTGCATCAGATGGATGTCAAGACCGCGTTCTTACACGGTTCGATCAAAGAAGAGGTCTATGTGGAGCAACCCGAAGGATTTGAGATTTATGATCAAAAATCTCATGTATGCAGGTTGAAGAAGGCTCTTTATGGGCTGAAGCAAGCACCCCGAGCATGGTATGAGAGGATCGACAACTACTTGATGAAGTTGGGATTCACTACGAGTGAAGTCGATCCTAACCTTTACTTTAAGGTTGAAGATGATAAACATATCATACTGGTGTTATATGTGGATGACCTCTTTCTAACAGATGCACACCCTCTCATTCATAAATGTAAGAGGGAGTTGGCTTCTGAATTTGAAATAGAGGACCTAGGACTGATGCACTATTTCCTAGGACTTGAAGTGTGGCAAAAGCCAAGGGAAATTTTCTTGTCTCAAGGAAAATATGTGGTGAAGATTCTGAAAATATTGGATATGGTGGACTACAAGCCTATGACTACCTCGAGGATCTTAACTTTTAGAAGTTATATGGTAGTGATGTCAAACCAGATTTGGGAAATGCCTCTGAGTTTCATAAACTCATTCGCATTGATGTTCTTAGTGAACCTCCATCCGAACATATGTTTTGTAGTTAGCATTGTGAGCTCATATTTGGTTGAGCCTCACTGGATTGATTCCAAGAATCTTCTGAGATATCTTCATGGTACAATGTGTTAAGATACACTGTCGGAGATGTAAGACTGCTTGGATATACTGATGGTGATTGGGTAGGCAGTGTGGCAGACCGTAAGAGCACTTCCGAGTGTTGTTTCACCTTGGGATTTGCTTCGATATCCTAGATGAGCAGGAAGCAGAAGTCTGTGGCTTTGAGCACCGCCGAAGCAGAATATATTGCTACTAGCATGACCTTGTGTGAGGCAGTCTGGTTGTGAAAGCTCTTCGGTGAGCTATTTGAATTTACATTGGATACCACTGTGATTCTCTGTAACAACCAAAGGTGGGATTTGATTATTGAGGAATCCCATATTCGTCAATTGCTCCAGCATATAGACATCATCTGGGATATGGTAAGTCGATGAGCAAGGAGGCTCCATCACATTAAGATGATGTACAAGTTGATACACCTTTTCAAAGCCCCGAGGAAAGATCTAATCTATGATTTTCCCAAACGACTTGGAGTCGGCAAGAAACCCTTGTACAAGGGTCCTGCATGTTGCATACATTGAGCTCTGGGAGCTCCGAGAGCTTGCGGTTCCTACTAGAGAAACATATGACCACAGGGTGACTCATCCTCCCCTAGTTGGTGCGCACTGGAACAAGATGATTTTCTCTCTTGTGGAACAAGATGATTCGCTCTCTTGTGGAACAGGATGATTCGCTCTCCATTGTAGCAAGATTGATGTGTTCTTCTGTGAGGCCTGGATTGATGTGTTCTCCATGGAAGCCTGGATTGATGTGTTCTCCATGACGATTGTAGTAGGAGTTGTATCATACTATGATGTTGACTTCGAGTCGATTAAGACTGGTATGGGACTAGTGGTACATACTCCAAGACTGACTTCGTGTCAGTGCAGTACTGGTCTGGGACCAGTGGTACACTCTCTGAAACTGCGATACTGGTCTGGGACTAGTGGTAGGAGTGGTACTTACTATGAAGCTAACTTCGGGTTAGCTGAGACTGGTATGGGACCAGCGGTACGCACTCTGATTGATGCAGAATTGATGTGTTCTCTTGTGAGGATAGGATTGATTAGTTCTCCTGTTGAGGCATCCTACCCATGCAGTCTGGGACTCATGGGAAGTACCTCTCATCTGATCAATGAGTAGGGAAATGAAGTTAGGGACCATAGTAGTACCGATGGACACGTCGTTGTATCTATCGTACTCCCTACGCTAGGATGACCTCCATTGATCTGGGATCAATGATACTGGTCTGGGACCCGTGGTAGGAGTTGTACCATACTATGATGTTGACTTCGGGTCGGTTGAGACTGGTCTAGGACCAGTGGTACATACTCTGAGACTGAATTCGTGTCAGTGCAGTACTGGTCTCGGACCAGTGAGAGTGGTACATACTATGACGCTGACTTCGGGTCGGTTGAGACTGGTCTGGGACCAGTGGTACACTCTCTGAGACTGCGATACTAGTTTGGGACCAGTGGTAGGAGTGGTACTTACTATGAAGCTAACTTCGGGTCGGCTGGGACTGACCTAGGACCAGTGGTATGCACTCTAAGACTGACTTTAAGTCAGTGGAGGATGATACTGGTTTAGCACCAGTGGAGTTGTTCTCACTATGACGCTGACTTCGAGTTGGTTGAGACTGGTCGGGGACCAATGGTACATACTCTGAGACTGACTTTGAGTCAGTATGATACATCCTCGATCATTTCTTCTTCTTCATAATTCAAACAAAAGCAGAGCAGAACAGAACAATGCAAGAGCAGAGCAAAATAGAGTAAAACAGTACAGATCAGTACAGGGCAGAACAAGTCAAAGCAGATCAGGCAGAATTGAGCAGAGCAGGGCAAGGGTCAGGCTATACAGGGCAGTGCATTTGATGGATGAATAGTAATGACCGATAGACAGATTGCAGATGAAGTTCTCCGTGGTTGAGAGGGAGTGTTAAAATTGGAAACCAGGGAAAAAATTCATGTGGGTCATCTATTCATGGCTGATAATATTTTTATTAGATTCCTCTCGTCGAGAGGTGTAGGATTGATATAAATATCATCTGATTCTGATAAGTATTCATGGAGATATGAATTTATTTTTATTATGGAATTATTATCAAGCAGACCTACAACTCATGTAGGCTCAGAAGCCCAACAGTCGCATCTATTGACCCACCAACGTTGTGTATAAATATAAGAGGAATTTTCCTCATTTGGACTCACTCATCTCATCACATCTCTCTCTCTCTACTATGCAGATATGAGTCTCTTCTCTACTGCACTGAAATGGGTCTCTCTCTCTCCCTAGTTTGAAGCCGGAAACTGCTAAAACTGAAGCTGCAACTGTAGAAGTAAAGATTGACTTACAACGCCTAGAAGATCTCCTCTTTGGAATTGTGTTGTAGTTTCATCTAAACCTCCTCTGAAAGCCGCAACTTCTGGTGGTGGAATGAAGTCAATCCGATGAACGGTTTGCAAGATATCGACTGCCCTAGTTTGAAGCCGGAAACTGCTGAAACTGAAGCTGCAACTACAGAAGTAAAGATTGACTTGAAAGGCCTAGAAGATCTCCTCTTTGGAACTATGCTGTAGGTTCATCTGAACCTCCTCTGAAAGTCGCGACGTTTGGTAATGGAATGAAGTCAATCCAATGAACGGTTTGCAAGATATCGACTGCCCTAGTTTGAAGCTGGAAACTGCTGAAACTGAAGCTGCAACTGCAGAAGTAAAGATTGACTTGCAAGGCCTAGAAGATATCCTCTTTGGAACTGTGTTATAAGTTCATCTGAACCTCCTCTGAAAGCTACAACTTCTGGTGGTGGAATGAAGTCAATCTGATGAATGGTTTGCAAGATATCGACTGCCCTAGTTTGAAGCTGGAAACTGCTAAAACTGAAACTGCAATTGCAGAAGTAAATATTGACCTGCGTGGCCTAGAAGATCTCCTCATATGAACTATGTTGTAGGTTCATCTGAACCTCCTCTGGAAGCTGAACTTTTGGTGGTGGAATGAAGTCAATCCGACGGCCGGTTTGGGAGATATCGTCTGCCCTAGTTTGATAATGAAGCCGCTAATGCTGATGCTACTGATCTAGGGTTTGCTACTGCTGATATGAATCAGATTCATTGTACTATTTCTCTCTGCCGAATTATTGAAGATAAAAGAAGATTTGATCAAAGGGTTTCCCCACACATTGTGGGGTTTGTCCCTGGCTAGCCGCCACATCTTGTGACTCTTGTCTTGGCTTGTTTTTTGTCGATCGTTTAATGTTCTATCTGCACTTTACTTTATGTACATTTGATTGCTAATCGGTGGAATATAATAAGAAAAAGAGGTAAACTGCTATAAGCATAGAACATACCATAACTTAATAGTCAACCTAGGGCTTGTAAAGCTTGTGATCTATCTTGCAAATTATATGCAAGGTTGAGGAATTATTTATGAAATTGGAAACTTTAGCCATGATATTAACATATTTCTAGAGATTTACTTCTACTTTACTAAAAAAAAGGAACTGAGAATACTAAATGAAGAAACATAACTTATGATCTATAATAAAGTTGATTTTCTAGTGTAATAAAGACTAGCACAATTTTTCAAATTGATAACTACTTCCAATTATACAAATTAGAATGTGCCAATAATTAAGCAATTACACATGAAAATTTTCAACCATTAACTTCTAGAATAGACGTAAAAAATGAGACAAGAGACACCAAAATTCAGGTCATTGACTAGGGAAAAATCCACAAAGGGGAAAACCCATAACTATTTCCTTATGAGAGATAGTTCAATTCATCAAAATGTACATCAAAATATTCCAATCAAAATTTCAATCTCTGGCATCAATAAATGCCAAGTAAAACTATTCAAATGAGAGAGAAATAATCAATTTGGTCCAAGTCAAAGTCTACAATAGAGGGGCCAAATTTCGGTCTGAGGCGGGTGGTCAAAGGGCCGAAATTTGACCTCAATACCATAGTCAAAGCTTAGCCAAATCATAGAAGTTGAACTATTGTCAACTCTCGGTCAAAAAACTAAAAACAAAGATAAAGTTCAGTCAAATAGAGTCAATGAATTAGAGAGAAACACAGCCTCCAAAATTAGTTAAGAACTCGTTCAAATAGAGATGAACCAACCAAATTCAACACAGGGCAAACAAAATTCAAATATTAGATCAACATAGAACAAATCATCTTCTTCTTCTCGTCGCACATGTGAACATAAATTCTATGTTGGTCAAATGATATGTGATGGATGGATGTCGAATGAGTTTAATTGAATGAAAATATATACATGTGTTAGGAGGTTGGTTTTGACCTTAGGGTCAAACCCTTTCAATTAGTGGACTCAATTTGTACAAATGAGGCCGACTTGGTCAACATAAAAATATATAATTTCTCCTTGCTTTTTCCAATGAAAGTACAGACCAAAGCTACCAATTTTCATCACTCCCTCTTACCTAGGGAGGTAATTTTAATTCTCTCTCTCTCTCTCTCTCTCTCTCTCTCTCTCTCTCTCTCTCTCTCTCTCTCTCTCTCAAGTTCAATCTCCTCGACCAATCCATTGATCTCTTAGTAATGAATACATATCATCAAACTCATCCCATATGCCAAAACCCAATGTCATCAAGGTCAACACCCAACCAACCATGGCATGAATCATTATCTTTCATGAGGCCAAACTCTCCAACCATAACAAATAGTTTCTTAGCAAAGAAAAATTACCCAAGGGAATAATAAAATTTAATCTCTATGACCATCTCACTGGTATCTCATTCAAACACCATGACTCAAATCACGATAAAACTCTACAACCATACCAAAGGTCTCTCAGTCAAACACCAATGACCTAAAATATTACACAGGGTCCCTCTCCCTGACCATAAATAAGGGGTCCATTAGTCGATCTTAATGATCTAAGCGAGGAACACCTATCTCAATATCAATCTCCCTGACTATATAGTATCTTGGACCACGAACTAAGGGGGGAACCTTGATCTCGATGTCAAAAGGGTCAATATCCTTGACCATATGGTCTCTCAATCAAATGCAATGACCCAAGGGAGAGTACTCAAAATTAGTGTCCTCGATAATACCTATGGGTCTCTAGGTCAAACACAATGACCTAAGGGATCAACCCACTCCTAAGAACAAACCTCCCTAACCATAATGGTTTCTTAGTCAAAATCAATCATCCAAGGGAGTAACCAAAATAATATTCCCAACCATAAACCATGGGTTTTTAGCCAAGCCCAAGGAATATACATTATGTTATACAATCAAATATCTCTCTCTCTCTCTCTCTCTCTCGCTTCAAGAGAAATTCTCAATCACTTCAGGCTTCTCACGTAAGTAAGAAAACTTGATCCAGGATAGTGGTTTAGCCAAAACACTAATAACCTTCTTATCAATAGAAATGTATTTGAGCCTCACAAGTCCTTATAGGACAACATCTAAGGTATAATGATACTTAATCTCAATGTGCTTCGACCTATCATGAAAAACAAGATTATCGAAAACCTTCACACAAATTTGATTGTCAGAATATATCATGATTGATTCCAACACTTGATCAACAAGGTATTTTTTAAGGATTTAATATTTTTCCTATATATAATATTGTAGGTGAATATTCTAGTTTGAAAATCATACTTATAGAATGTAGTGAATATTCAATAAAAAACATGTAGTTTCCTATTAAAATTGGTAATTGTTTTGTGAATATCATCCATTTAATCATATATATGTAGAAAATAGGAAAATGTTTAACCAAATTTCTTAGTATCTTTCTCAAAAATTGTTCAAAAAATAGTCAATTTGCGAAATTTCACCCCTAAATTTTCCCTATTAATCAAACAATCTAGTAAACAACAATAGGTTGAACAACCAACTATATACTTTACTTTAATCGTGCAACAAAAGTATGCATTCATGATATCATAACAAAGCCTAGACTAAAGACAACATCCAAAAGTGCTCTTTCTAGTTTCAGTACATTCATCCTAATTAGAATCTGTAAATCCATGTAGCAGATAGTTCAATGAACCAATTAGTTGATGATACCAAGTTAGAACAAAATTCTTGCAACTTCTTCAAAATTTTCATCATGGGAGTGTCCATGTGTTACAGATCCATTTGGAAACATCAAATCCCAACATCTAGATAAGTGTTTTAGGGGTCAGTAAACCCTAATTTCAGTTGCTACATGCCCTAAAAAAGTCAACCCTTTGAATGCCTCCTTCCCAGACAGTTTCATGACTTGAAGACATCCAAAAATTGCCTTTAGAGGGACTAGTGTAGGTAAGCCCTTATGAAGGTGCACTGCAGAGTAGTTAAGTCCACTACCAGGGTGCTTTGTAGAGAACTTAGGCTTCCTTTCACCTACACTGGGCGAGAATGAGAGAAATTCACATAGGGTTTGGGGAATATTCTTACCTTTTAGAGTCATCTAGAAGTTTCCCTGTCTTATCAACTCCTATGAGCTCAAAAATGGATGAGGAATGAGTTAAGGAGCATCCTATCCTCTCATCCCTTCCTCCATGGAACTAATTCTAAGTTTGGAAGGCCATTTAATGTCACCATTAATGACAAAACCTCCTTCGTCTTCCTATAAATTTACCACTCATCTAAGTGATCAGGGGCTGGATTATGTTGAATTGTAAGGAGATAATGTTGCTATGAGACTTGACTTTGGAGCAAATGATGTGATGCCACAAGATTGTCTTGCTTTTAATGTGATTTGGATGGGATCCAAGCTGGAGGAATGACTTTGAATCAAACACTAATGGTTGTAATTCCTTCTTCTATCTAATAAAGTGTTTGAACCTTTTTCCATATGTTGTGTTCTTTCATAATGCTTATATGTATGAATTTCTTTTGATTCCTTTCATTTATATTCAATGGATCATATGCTTTGATCAGATTTCATCTTTTGTTGTGTTGACAAGGTACTTTTCAAGCAGATTAAGTATGGGAAGGAGCGAGGGAATTGATACAAGTGAGATGAGAGGAAATCATAACTATAGGTAGGCCTTTTATCCTCTCTTCTTATCTATTGCTTATAGGGAAATTCTAAAACGCTTTAAACTATTGTTCTAGGCACAACTACTTATCTAGTGAATTAGTATTTATCCGTAGATGCTAGATTATCCAAAACAAATTGGTGAATCTACTAGGGAAGAATCCTCTTTCCTAGTAGCTTATCCATCTCCTAAGACATCCTTGTATACTCTATTTGTGTCCATATATTGTAATTCAGTTGTTTACATTAAAAAATTAGTCAAAACTGTGTCAAATTGCCTCTTGAAATGGTTTATTATCACCAGCGCAGGATTTTTAGGGACACAATACGCTGCAAAACATCCCCGGCTTAGGGATAGAGCTCTGAAGTGCATTGTCTCCCACTCTGGGCTACGCTAATCCTCCTAGGATCAGTTTCCCATCTTTGGAAAGATTTTTTGCCAAATTTTCTCTGTTTGATTGTTTGTTTATTGATCAATGAATGTTATGTCTTAGAAAAAGAGTGTTTATCTCCTGGTATAGCCCAAGTTTGATAAGATTGATTAATGTTTCTTCATGTTTTCTTTGTAATTATGAATCAATTGTCAAAGTTAGGATATAGTTGATTAATCTTCATTCGAAAGAAAGTGTCATAAAGTCTTCTCTTCTTCGAATTTGAGTTGTCATAAAAGTCTTCATTCATATGAAATATTGATTAATTGTATGTGCATATTTATTTTTTTTCATATTCACATTAAGGGAATATAAATGAAATACATGCATGTTGCATTGAAAAATTTTGTGTGTGTTGATAGGAATAGTGTAGGGAAATTGCATTTAGATTGTGCTCTTTGTTCTTTGATCAAAAGAAATCTGATTGCTCTATCCCTAAGTAGCTAGGATTTTCATCGTTAAATTGAATGGAAATAATGCTTATCATGATAGTTGCATTCCTAGGAATTTTAGAATACATCACGTGGTGAACTTCAAAGGAAAATTCCTAAGAAAGATCAACTTAAAATAAACTTAAATTTGACTAATGGAGCATTTTCATTAACGAGAAAATTTAGTGATTATAGGCTAGAGATGTGTTCCGGCGTCATAAAACAAAGCAGTTGTTGCTAACTTGTTTGCAATACATCTCGAGTATGATACCTCATTCCAATACGTGAATATATCATAGCTCATCCATGTACCTTCGGGTATATAGGGCGGTGTTACACTACATAAAAATATATGGGAATGCTCTCAATATCTGGTTTTGCATTAGACACTGCTTATACAGACTGTGCCTCCATGTACCTTCGGGTATATATCGGAGGAAAACTCTAGGTTGCTATCCATCCTTAAGTAATCGAGTTAGCTGCCTTGTAAACTGTCATACACCAAACACAGAATTTGGGGAGATTTCCTACCCATACTTCTTGGTTCGCCAGGAGGTATTATGTAGTTCACAGTTGCTTGGTAAGCCTTTTGCCTAGTATACCCCTTTTTGTTTATTTCTTTTTGTTAGTAAAATTAATCAGCAATCGTGGAGGAACATCAACCCATACCTCGTCATTCGTAGAGAACAGCAAGAAAACTTCCTTTGCCTCCTGAAGTGACACCAATTTGGGCAAAGCAGTCTCGCTTAACTGAGTCTAGTACATCAAGAACTCCTAGTTTTTCATCTGAATTACTTGAATCATCTATTTCGGTAAGTACTGAGACTCCAATTACTCTAGCTTTTTCTGGCCCATCAGTTTCTGAAGAAGAAGTTTCACAATTATATGAGGACATTAGCATTGATCCTAGTGAAATATTAACTGAGGTTTTTCAACAACAAGTTGATCCTCAACTTGAAGTTGCTCAACAAGAAAGTACTTTTGAACTTGAATCAATTCAACCAAAAGTTAATCCAGAATCTATCCCGGTTCAAACAGAAGTTACATATGAACCTAAAGTTGTTGAGGAACCTCTTTCTGAAACCATTGTTCACTTACCTCAATGTCTGGACTTCGAATTTGAACATTCAGAATTTGTTAGTTTACCGGAAGACAATCAACCGGTTACCCCTTAGACATCAATAACTATTGAAACTTCAATTTTATCAACACCAAAAATATTTTATGGACCTGACGGTGAAGTTATTCCACCAGGTTTAATTTCTATAGAGGAGGAATTGGAAGAAGATTCCACACCTAGAAACCCCTTTCACTCTGGAACTGGAATTTATATTTACCCTCATACTCTTGGTTTTTCCACTCCATTTGATCCTGCTTCTTTTCAAGTACCCGTTGATTCTTTAGGACAACTTTTGGGTCAATTAACTATGGCTGAACAACCGCCAACATCTCAGACTATATCATTTGATTCAGCTGCAGCAAAATCTTCTGTTGCAACCTCTTCAATGTTTTATACCACACTTGAGTCACACCTTTATGATGAAACGTCTATCTCGATTGGTTACCAATCATTGTCTGGAACCCACTCAGGGGTTGCTTCTACACCATGGTCATCACCCATGTCCTCAACCGAAATATTACCAGGTTCTTCTCTAACAGGAACTCAATAGTTTGATCCTACATATCAGTATCAAGCTAGGCAATCTAGTCAACAAAGACCTATGTATCCACTAAATGTTGCATTGCCACCATAAGGAGAGCAATATGCTTATTCACCGTATCCTCCTTATTTCGTAGGACTACCATATGGTAATATCCCGAAGTATTTAGGTCAATCTAGAATTAGAGTTTGTTAATGGAAACCAACAATGCCAGTTCAACCGAGGCTTATGTATCCAACATAATCAATGCAAACTGTGTCAGCTATTCCTACTACACATGTTGTTACTACTATATCACAGTCACAAGTTCAAACTGTTGTATCTCAACTAGTACAAACTGATCCTTCTATCTTGCAACCACAAGTTTCAATTCAAGAAGTTCAAGTTCCTCAAGTTGTTGTACAACAACCACTTTTTTCTGGAGTTCAGCAACAACCTCAGGTTAGTATACCCTTATCTAGACTGACCCAGTATTACACTAGTACAGTTTATTCACAACTTGGACAACCTTTCGTTACTGGACAACAACAACCGTTAAATCAACAACAGTTGTACCAACAATAGCAATAGTTAATTTAACAACCGTGGCAATGTAAATTTCAACAATCCCAATTCCAGCAATTTCAACCCCAGTTTGGACTTTTTCCATAAGCTCAACCTCGTTTTGGTCAATCTCAAGCTTACCAAGGTCATGGTCAACAAGGATTTGTAGGCTATGGACAACCACACATTTAAATACTGGTTTTGTTCAACAACCATACCAAGGTAACCAAATGCATATGCCCTATGTCGGTATGCCAAGACCTATTGCTCAGGAAATTCCATCATATCTTGGGTATGCTCAACCTAACTTGAATCGACAGTTGTCATTTGTAGCAACTATAGAATTACCATATTTAAATCAGCTCACTAATGATCTAATCTTATATGTACCTTGGTGGCTGATAATTCCACATAAGTTTCCATCTAACATTCTGAAATTTAACGGAAATCCTGGAGAAGACCCATCAAATCATGTCATGACCTTTCATTTGTGGAGTTCATCAAACTCCTTAAATGATGATTCAGTCAGACTTCGTCTTTTCCAAAGAACACTTATTGGTCTAGCTAGTAAAAGGTACAATGAATTACCAAGAGATTCTTTTGATAATTTCACCACTTTAGCCACTACATTTTTGACCCACTTCCAGTTACCCATCAGATACGAGACTGGAACGAAACTCCTAACCAACTTTAAACAGACTACTGCCACCCATATATCAGATCATATTCATGAGTGGAAGCGTCGTCCGCGAATGGTTAAGACATATGTTCCCGATCAGCTTTTAGATGAGTGGTTCATAAAATCCTTGGTGCCATCAATCACCGAGGATGTGGAAAAATGTGGAGTTGTCACAGAAGAGCAAGTTATTTCTCGTGCCCAATACTTGGATTTGATTTACACACAATCCATCACGATTTATGATAAAATACCCAATGCACCCTGAATAGCTTTCATTTTTCCCCTTCCTCCACAATCGAGTAATGACTCTCATGTCAACAATGGTGTGATCAGTTCTTCAAGGACGCAAACAACAGGAAGACCATCTAGTCAAACTCTTGCTATTTCCAATCAAGCTACCAATGCATCAGAAAATAATCTTGCCTCTGAGATTAATGCCTTGTCATTTGACAAAGGAAAAAATCCAAACCAACTAGGGAGCAAGGAAAAGGGGAAAAACAAAAATAAACAAGAAAATTCCCCTCCATAGAAATCATCTGATTCCTCTACTTCGGCAAGGAAACATCATTATCCATGTCTAATCTGTAATGATGAGAATTTTACAAGAGATTATACACACTGCTCTGAGGTCTCTAAAATTTTAAAGACTTCAAACACATTGACAGTGTTGACTGATCTGTTTCCAACCCGGGAGACACATTTGGTTGCGACAGACCATGCTTCCACATCCCAAGTACTCATGTTATCCATCACAAAGCCACAAAATGAAGTTTTGGTGTCAACGAGAAACAAATATTATGGAAATATGTCATCATCATTGAATAATCAAGCCACTGATCAACCCAATCCTTTGACTTCAACTTCATCTAAAGTTGTTCCACCCATTGTACCTGAATTGACAATAAAACCACCAAAGGGAGTTGTGCATAAATCGACATTCAACCCTCAGGCTCAAGCAGCTCAAAATTATAACATAGTGGAAGATCTCACTCAATCACCTTCTATTATGTTGACACTCAAGGTATTGCAAAATTGTCCCTCCTAGAAGCAACCTTTACTGTCAGCAATAGGTGGAATAGATCCTATGGATTCAAATCTTGTGGTTTTTAACCATGTGGGATATACACCATAGTTACCAGTGCAATTAGCTTTCCTAATTCAAGTAAAAGCTCTCAATAAGAATGTTCACCAAACTATTATTAACGAGGGGGCATCTACTTGTATTATGTCCATGAGCTATTGGAAATAACTTGGTTCACTGTCGTTGTCATTATCACCAACCACGTTGAAAGCTTTTGATGGAAGAACATATACTCCATGTGGGATTTTGAGTAATCAGCAAATCGAACTAGGGGAAAAAATAGGTATTGTTGAAGTTGAGGTAGTTGATGGACCCCTCGATTACAAAATTTTATTGGGAAAGCCTTAGGTATATAATATGGCTGTTGTGGTTTCCACATACTCTCATACTATTGCATTCCCTTTTTAGGGTGGAATCGCAATCATTGATCAGCTAGCCTTCTTTTTCAATAGTTCACACGCTACAGGAAGCATTTCGTTGCTACACAGACCCTCGCTATCACTTCAAAGTGTTGGAGTAGGTCTCTTTAAAGATCCTTCCCTAATGGGTAATTTTACCCTACCGTCACCATCTAATTTGGCGGAAGTGGCAAGAGTAGAGACTTGCAACATGATTT
The DNA here is from genome assembly GCA_000404065.3 of Pinus taeda. NCBI lineage: Eukaryota > Viridiplantae > Streptophyta > Pinopsida > Pinales > Pinaceae > Pinus > Pinus taeda. The sequence goes on from APFE030978698.1 coordinate 318,495, forward strand.
CCTCCACCTCATCTAATTTAAGGAGGATAACCAAAAAAGTTGAAGTTGATAGTAATATTGAGGTGATGTCATTAAGTCCCATTGAATCATCATAGCAATCAATATTTTGGGCTTGTGCGCAAACCCAAATCCGCACTCAATAATTGTATGGGTAGATAGGTTGTTAGAATATGGTACCTCTTCGGATCCTTTTTCACGTATACATTATACGGATGAAGGAATCATCCAATCAATGATGATAGGATAGAACCATGGGAAGATTATCATCATCGTTCCCACCTTCCAGATGACATTGAAGATTATTCAAATAAACTAAACCACCCATCAGTTGTTGATTTCTTATTGAATTCAGTTTTCATAGACACAATCAAATCTGAGCGAAACCTATCAAATATTGAAGAAACAATTTCTATTAATATTTCGACCAAGCCTAATATTCTAGAGAACATTCATGTCGGCAATTCTTGTTCTCCATTGGAAATTGATAATTATTGTACTCTCTTTCATGAATTTAGAGATATTTTTGCATGGTCTTATGAGGAGATGCTAGGCATTAAATCTAGTACTGTTGAACACGAAATTAAAATGTACCCTAATGTCAAGATAGTTCAACAATGGCTTCGATCTGTTCATCCAAAGAAAGCTTCTACAATTAAAGAAGAAGTTGAAAAACTTTTGTAGGCTAGTTTTATTTACCATGTTCCTCTTACAAACTGGGTTTCCAACATTGTTCCTGTCATGAAGAAACAAGGAACAATACGAGTATGCGTCAATTATAGGGATGTAAATTAGGCATGTCCAAAAGACAATTATCCTACTCATTTTATCAACCAAATTATTGATGAATGTGCCAGATGTGAAATATTCTTATTTATGGATGGATTTTTCGACTATAATCAAATAAATATACGCCCACAGGACCAATCGAAAATAACTTTTATTTTTCCATTGGGCACATTTTCATATAGGAAACTCCCATTCGGTTTGAAGAATGTTGGCGCCACATTTCAGAGGGAAATGAATTATGCCTTCCATGACATCAAGCACATTGTTCAACATTACCTTGATGATTTACCTTCTCATTCACAAAAGTGGACTGATCACCCGCAACACTTGAGAGCAATACTTTTATGGTGAAGACACTACAAGATTCAAATCAATCCACATAAATGTGTGTTTTGTGCTAGTTCTAGTCACTTGCTTGGATTTGTAGTGTCTCGAGAAGGGATTCGACTAGATCCACTGAAGGTTCATGCAATTCTAGATTTGCCTCCACCTTTAAATCTTTTTACAGTTACAGAGACTTCAAGGGAAAGCCAACTTTCTTAGGAGGTTCATTCCTAATTACGCTAACATGGCTAAAGGTTTTACACGTCCTTTGAAAACTGAGATACCCTTTCATTGGGATCAAGTCGCACAAGCTTCCTTTGATGCTCTTAAAGATACCTTAATTAGAGCTTCATTAATGTATTCTCCAAATTACCAAAATTACTATTACCTGTATCTCACTGTTGTAGATACAACCATTGGCATAGTTTTAGTCCAGGAAGAAAATGGGATTGAACATCCTATTTATTACTTGAGCTGTAATCTCAACGATACAGAAAGTAAGTACTCTTATGTCAAAAAACTAGCTTTGGCAGCTATGCAAGCTATTCAAAAATTTTGTCGTTATATCCTGTTACGAAAAACAACTATCATTTCAGATTGCAACCCTATGACATACATTTAGTCACATCAATTGTTGGGGGGGTAAATATTCAAAATGGGTAGTTATTCTACAGGAATTTGATTTAGAATTCATGAAGTCTAAATCAAAGAAATATCTAGTTTTCATTGAGTTACTATGTGACTTTCCCTCGACCTCCATCGATTCAACATCCGAACCATAAATTTTGGATGAGTCTTTTTTTCTAATTTTGTCATCTAACTCCTCATATGGAGATATACTGATTTATCTCCAAACCCAAACTTTCCGCAAAGATACCTGTCACTCACAATATCGACGTATTCGTTACCAAGCCAAAGATCATCTGATCATTGGAGACACACTTTATCGTTGTGGTATCAAGATGGTTTTGCGGAGGTGCCTCACACATGAGGAGGCTGAGAAAGCATTGAATGATTTCCATTCAGGTGCCTATGGTGGACACTTATCTGGATATGCAATCGCACAAAGAATTCTTTGTGCTATTTATTTCTAGACAACTGTATTCAAAGATTGTATTATTATTGTCAGAAGTTGTCATGCATGTTAGATATATGATCGAAAAACTAGATTACCACTTACACCATTACATCTAGTTGTTGTTGTTGGCCCATTTTCCAAATGGGGCATTGACTTGATGACATGTATCCCCACCTCGACTGGGGGGCATAGTTATATTACAGTCATCGCTAACTATCTTACAAAATGGGCCAAGGCAATGCCAACATTGAACAACAGTGGCAAAATGGATTCTCTTTTGTTTATTAACCATGTGGTTGCCTAGTTTGGTGTACCACAAGCCATAGTTACAGATCATGGGATGCATTTTTGTAATCACATGATGCCTGAGTTGACTGCTAAGTTAGGACTATTACATGATAGTTATACCCCATATTACTTGCAAGCGAATGGACAAGTTGAGGCCATCAACAAGGTCTTGAAGAAGATGTTGCAAAGAATGATAGGGGTTGATAAAAGAAACTAGCACCTAATCATGTACTCTTCCTTGTGGGCATATCGAACCTTAGTGAAAATGCAACTGGATTTACACCCTTTCATTTGGTGTATGGTTTGGAAGAAATCTTACTGATACAATGTGAAATTTTATCGCTCAAACTCGAGATTGAGCTATTACCCGACACTTTTGAAGAAGAAGCGTATTTCCTAGAATTAATCCATTTGGATGAAACCCGCCGCGATGCCGCATTGGCTAACGAAGCACAAAAGAAACATATTAAGGCGCAATATGATAGGAATGTCAAGCCTCGTAGCTTCTTATAAGGAGACCTGGTCTTGCTTTACAATCAGGACGTTGATAAACTTAGAGCAGGGAAATTCAACCAATGTGGATGGGTCCTTATGTTGTCAAGAGTGTTATGGAAATAGGGTCCTATGAGTTAGTAGATTATGTTGGGATTCCATCGTCGTAGCCTCGAAGCAGGTTGTACCTCAAACGTTACTATGCTTGATTATGTGTAGTAAAACTCACTGTATATATGCTTTCATTGCATGTGTGTGTGTGTGTGTCTTTTAGAGATTTTTATCTAGTTAGTCATCCACTTTGCATTTGTTGCAGATGTTGGAGTCTTCAAAACCTTTTTTTGGTTACGCCGATGGTGCTAGTCGTAGTATGCACAATTTGACTTCTGCAGCATAGGCCATTTTTGTTTCAAGTGGCGAGTTAGTGAGTTTTCAAGGGATTTGTATCGGTCGATCGACAAACAATATCGTTGAGTATAACACATTGATTGGAATACTCTCTGATGCCATTTCACTTGGCATTTGTCGAATCATCATTAGGTTGGACTCACAACTCATTGTACTACAACTAACAAACATTTATATTCTCTGAAATCCAACAATTTTTCATATGTTCCTTAGAGTTCGTATTTTGGAAAGACATTTTGAACACTTCAATATCAACATATTTCTGGAAATATTAACATGTTAACTGATTCTGTAGCGAATTATGTGTTAAATAGACATTTGCGACATATGTAAAAGTAATATTTTCAAGTCACATCATTAGTTGAATAGGATTGCACATAACCATAAAAACTCTGAAAGTAAAATAGATAGGTGTTTAAAAGTTTTTACAAAATTTGTGCTTAAGACACATTTGGTCATCTGACCTGAAAACTCAAAAATGCACACAAAATATCCTAAGTAGATCTAGTGGTGCTCATGGTAACAGGTCACAGCTTGTGCTAAATTTGCAAAAGCCCAGCCCAATAGTTAGGAACACCAATAGTGTGGCATTGTAGCCTCATAGGTAACTCCTCGATCTAGATATCCAGAATGCCAAGGGTTAATCCCTCGATGTGATCCTGCAACTCTGCTAAGGTGTCAGCCAAATCCAAGTCCTAGAGAACTACTCTCCCAATATTTCTCTATGCTAGCCCACCTGCAACCTGTTGGCGTACCACAGGTTGAACAGTACCCACATCTGTATGCATTGGAGTAATTTTAGTTTAGTCTTGGAAACATTAAAAAACATAAAAAACATGTAGAAACTTGAAAAATCAAAAACACTTTGGTCAAAAAACTTAACCATATCATCTCATTATGCTCCAACTGGTAGAATCAAATCTAGATATCCATGATAATCCATCCCTGAGTATGGATGCTTCTTGATAACTACATGTTGTCGCTCAAGCCAACTCAAAAATGCAGGGGAGAAAATAATTGTTGACCGATCGACACATTGAGCCATCAATTCAACCCACCTCTGCATACATGGATCTCTAGGACCAACCACACCCAGTCATACATGCTATGGTTGCATCAATGGGATTTTCTCTAAGGAAAAAGAAATCAAAATTGAACCATGGCAAAAATTCTTCGTCTTACCACTTTTTACCTTAATCAATTATTCTTTCAACAGCGAAAGTACAACCTCACTCTAGTTGGAAACTTTTGGCTCTAGACACTCCAATGGATAGTGCATATAAGATCTATTCACCAGATGTAGTGTCACACTGTCAGCCAATTTTGTGATCATGAAAAGGATCGTTCTTAAAGGAAAATCACTTACATCCCTGATATTTATTTTCCTGTCCTTGCTAGATTGTGCACCTATCCAACAAAATTGTTTGATGTAATCTCTCACCGATTCATCTCCATGGGAAAATCCAAAAAGTGAGATGGGGGCACCTCACCTCGACAGTCTGGTAAGAACGTAAATATCCTCAATAGTAATAAGGACCATCTTGTCCTTAATGTGAAATGTATGATCTATCGGATCCCATGCATGAACAAGGAACTGCAATAGTCCTATTTGTTGCCTCATTCTAGGCAACTTAAAGTAATTGAGTAACCCGCAATTCCTGAGGGCCTGAACTGTACCCGGGTTATTTAGGGCAACCATGTCTTGTTCTTCATGCCCTCTTTCTCGCCATGTAATCGACATTCTGATCCAATGAAAGCCTGAAACATAATCATAAGCTAAATTAGGATCCTTTCCATGCAAAAAACAAGGCAAATTTTGGAGAAAATAGCTAAAACAAACTTGGGAAATGTGCCTAGTGCAGCCCAGGCACAGAGACAGTGTGCTATAGAGCATCTAGCCTTCTATCTAGGTGCTCTTCGGCATAGTTTTTGACGTGAAAGCCTACACTGATCCCAGGGAAAAAAACTAAACCCCAGGGGTCGTGAAAAACCTTAATTTGCATGAAATGAAAAAATAATGGATTGAAAAGAAATCAAAGAGGTCTAGTTCCTACCTGGTTTGGACGGCTTGAGAAATGGTCCATAGAATCTTTCACAATCAGCTGGTGAAGTTTGAGGTAAAAACTGAGGTCAGAGCATAAAACTGGATGGTAAGTTCCAAATGGTATTAATGATATGGTAAAAACTTGTTTTATGTTTATTCCATGTTAATTAATCAACTAGAAATTAGTATTTTCCTATCTTTTCCTATGAAATAGATATTTTTAATCCATTTGGTGATGTTTTGAGCAGGTTTACAACTGATTTGCATAATTCAACGTGCTCGATTGTAAGTTGTACTTTTGACTACAAAGCACATTTTTATCTCTGTTTCGAGCTTTGTTAAAAATGATAAAGGAACCCCCTTGGGAGTCCTCTTTAAGCTCCTTTCAAACTCTCTAAACATGAAAAGATTATCGAGCGCTTGTCCTTTCCAACTCGTTAATGGATTGGAAATGATATCTCTCTTATATTATTTTCTGCTTTTCCAGACTTGAGAGATTAATTTACGAAAAATAACTTGTGGAGTTTTCTTTTTGTACCTTTTCAAACTATCTAAACATGAAAAGGACTAAGTTATCTTTGTCATTAAACTCGTTAAAAACATCAAATAGCAACAAACTTGTCCATCTAGACAAGACCAAGTTTCACATTCGCTAGACTCGTTAAAACATAAAATAGCAATGGATTTTCTCGAAGGGTGAAATTATACTCCTCAAGCATATGTTATCCTCCTCAAGCCTAATAAAAATAAAGAGGTACTAGTCAGCAATGACTAGGGAAAATGGAAAAAGGGGAAAACCACTTTATGGTAGTAGGTCTCTCTTGAACATCACAATTTCACTCCATCACCATGGCTATCTGGGTTGGGTTATTAGCTTGATGGTTATCACACTATTGGTCTATCATACCATCCATCACTTTGTTTTGGGTAAATGATACTAATTCACTTTAGTGTCGCCGACATGTTCAAGAGAATTCATCCACTCAAAATCCATCTTTTGCAATACCATAAACCTTTATTTTCATGATCGCCATTCCTAAACCTTGTGTTATTAGTCAAATTCTATCTCTAAAATCATTACACTCATTTTGTGTTGTTGATGTGGTATACATCAAGGCCCTCCTGTGTAGGAATTTACAGGGTAAGTTCCTCAGACAGAACACCAAAAGGACACTGCTCACAAACAGATCACAGATCAATACACCAGTATTTTGTCGTGGTTAAAACCCTCAGAGAGGGAAACAGTCCACAGCCTGCGCCAACGTGGCTACTACAGACAATTTATTAATAAAAGAATGAAAATTTACATAAGCTTCTCTCATGCACGGTTAACCTACAAATGACCCTCCATGCGCTTTAAATAGAATTCATGGACCAATCGGGTGTCAAGCCACAGATCAAGTGTCGGTAATACCGAGGAAAGAATGAACCGTCGGATCACTACATATCGTGACCGTCGGATTGTAAGTTACAAATGTACATAGTAAAGAAACACACTTTACCTAACTCTATACTAGACCAAGTTATACTTAACTATTTCCTATGTGTCGGAATAGAATATTCCAATGCTTTCCACTCCAATGGGTGGTGTTGATGTTGTACTAGGAGTCCAATGGTTTCAATCTTTGGGGATGATAGCTTTCAATTTTCAAGAACTTTTCTTGAAATTTTTTTGGGAAGGAAAGGAAGTTGAATTAAGCAGTATCGCAAGGAAACCAGGGAAGATAATTAGCTCTAATAGCATGAAAAATATTCTAAAAAAAGAAAAATAGGGCGTAATTGCACAATTATGCTCACTAGGGGTTCAAACATCAAAATCATCTGTTTCTCCAGATCTCCAAAAATCCTTGGACAATCATTCCAAGGTGTTTGAGAATCCCAAAGGACTCCCACCTATTCGTGATCATGATCATGCTATTCATTTGATTCCATGAATTATTCCTCCAAACATTAGGCCTTACATATATCCCTATGCCCAAAAGAGTGAAATTGAACGTATGGTTGCAGAAATGCTAGAGATTGGTATAATTCAACCTAGTCAAAGTTCTTTTTTTTGCTCCAGTAGTATTGGTGCACAAGAAGGATGGATCATGGCACATGTTTCTGGAGTATAGGGAGCTCAAAAAGCTCACTATTAAAGATAAATTTCCCATTCTTGTTATTGATGAATTATTGGATGAATTACATGGAGCAATTTACTTCGCCAAGTTGAATCTTCGTTTAGGATATCATCAAATAAGAATGAAGACTGAAGACGTTCCGAAAATAATTTAGAACTCATGAAGGTCATTATGAATTTTTGGTCATGCCTTTTGGCCTTTCCAATGCACCTTATACATTTCAAGGTTTGATGAATTCCATTTTCAAACCCTTCCTTACAAAATTTGTGTTAGTATTTTTTGATGATATACTAATCTATAGCAAGTCTTGGAAGTATCATGTTGACCATGTTGACAGGGTGCTCAATCCATTGGAGGAGAAACAATTATACGCAAAAAAACTCCAAATGTTTCTTTGGAATAAAGGAGGTGGAATATTTGGGTCATATTGTATCTCATGAGGCTGTTAAAGTAGACCCTAAAAAAATTAAAGCCATTAAGGAATGGAAAATTCCCACATCCATAAAGGATCTTCGAGGATTTCTCGGGTTGACAGAGTATTATCGCAAGTTTGCCAAGAATTATGGGAGAATAACATCACCTGTAACAACATTATTGAATAAATATGCATTTTCTTGGACTCCAAAAGCAACTAAATGCCTTTGATCATCTTAAAGAGGCAATGTGCCAAGCACCGGTCTTAGCTACGTCAGACTTCACAAAAACCTTTATTGTGGAATGTGATGCCTCAGGAAATGGAATTGGTGTTGTTTTAATGCAAGAAGGAATACCCATTGCTTTTTAAAGTCATCCAATCAAAGGAAAGAATTTACACAAAGTTATTTATGAGAAAGAAATGTTGGCAATAATACATGCACTTAAGAAATGGCAAACTTACCTAATGGGAAGGCACTTCAAGATAAAAACAGATCATGATAGTCTTAAATACTTTTTAGAACAAATATTATCTTCAAAAGAATAGAAAAATGGGTCACAAAGATGTTGAATTATGACTTTGAAATCATCTACAAAAAAGGGAAGAAAAATTTTGTTGCAGATGCACTCTCAAGAAAGGATGAGGATGTGGAAGCATTGCTTTGTGCCATTTCTATTATCCAACCAGATTGAATAACTGAAGGAAGGGATGAATGGAAGAATGACGAAGAAGTGTGGGCACTCATTGAAAAGTTGTAGCAAGATCCTAGTACATCTGATACATTTATCTGGAATAATGATTCATTATGGTACAAAGATCATTTATACCTTTGTAATAATTCCCAACTCAAATAAAAGATTCTTCTGGAATTGCACACCTCTCCCTTAGGAGGGAACTTAGGATTTTTAAAAACTTACCACAGGGATAAGAAGGAATTTTTTTGGGATGGCCTTAAATCTGATATTCAAAAGTTTGTGGCAGAATGTTTGGTTTACCAACAAAATAAAGTTGAGACAATTAAGACTCTGAGTTTGTTATAACCTTTATCCATTCCAATTAAATGTTGGGATGAGGTTTCAATGGATTTTATCACAAGTTTGGCCAAGTCGGAAGGAAAGAGTGTCATCATGGTGGTAGTTGATAGACTTACCAAGTATGCACACTTTTGTGCATTATCTCGTCCATTGAAAGCTAGTACAGTTTACTTCATTTATGGAAACAATTCAAAAGCTACATGGAAACCCAAATATTATTGTAAGCAACAAAGATCCTATTTTCACTGTAAATTTGTGGACAGAATTATTTTCTTGTCTGGGTACTCAAATAGCTCATAACTCATCTTTTCATACTCAATTGGGAAAACTGATATAGTGACCAAATGATTGGAAGGATATCTCCATTTCTTTGTATCTGATAAACAGACACAATGGGTCAATTGGTTACCTTTGGCTAAATCGTGGTATAACACTTGCTTCCATACTGCAGCAAAAATGACCCCATTTATGGCACTTAATGGATATCATTTACCATCCATCACATCATATTAGAGAAAAATCTAAGGTTCAAGCAATGGAAGATCACATCGAGCATCAACAACAAGTTCTCCAAATCTTAAAGGATAACCTGACTTTGGTGTAGAATAGAATGGAAAAACAGGGAGATCAACATCACAGCAAAAGAATTTTTCATGTAGGTGACTGGGTATTTTTACGACTACAAATATACGAACAAATGTCCCTCAAGCAAGCTAAGAAGGATAATAATTTATCACCAAAGTATTATGGTCCTTACAAGGTGTTGCAAAATATTGGTACTATGGCATACAAATTGGAGCTTCCTAAATCTTCTCAAGTGCACCCAGTTTTCCATGTTTCATACTTAAAGAAGGTTATAGGTGATAAGCTCCCAGTTCAAACAAAATTGCCAGAACTTGGTGAGGAAGGAAAAATCATATTGGAACCTGAAGCAATCACAGAAACAAGAACTCGACAGCTACAAAATCGATCAATTTCAGAGTATCTCATCAAGTGGAAGAGCTTATTTGCGGAAGGTTCCACATGGGAGGGTGAAAATTTTATACAGAAGCATCCAGAACTACTCAAACGTTGAGGAAAACACTATTTTGAAGGAGAGGGGAATGTTAGGTCCCTATAATACTAGTGTATTCCCTCATTTTTATTAATGTAGCCCCCTTATTGTTATTGTTGTGCCCCATAAAATCCCACAATTGTTATTTTTGTGCCCTTACATTATTATTTTTATGTTGACTTTGATTATATTGTGACCCCTTAGATTCCTATATATAGAAAGGAGGTTTTGTCATTTGAATCATCTAGGAATTTCATTTGTGTAATGTAAAGGAGGTTTCCCCCTTGAAGAGTTTTATTTTGAAGTCATTTATCTATCTCTTCTTCTATTTTGTGAGTTGGTTGCATAACAGGTGGTGCCTCTGAGGTACCGTAGAATATGCTTAGTTGCCCTTCAGAATAATTTGGTTGGCATAACCATAGATTGACTAAGTTGGTTGACTGCATAGCATATATCTGGTCAGGTGTTCACAAGTTACATTAATGAACCCACTAGTTGTCGATAAATAGTAGCCTCCACTACTTCACCTGAAGTAGAATCCTCTTTCCTCCAATTGGTTGTTAGAGGTGCCTACAAGGTTTGATACTCTCCATGTGGAACTTCTTCAGTATCTCATTTGCATACTTTCCTCAAGATATAAAGTCCTTCATTTCAAATTCTCTTGCAAGGTCCTCCTTGCATAATCTGATCAACTTATCATCACCCTTTAAAATCAAATCATCAACATATAAGACGATAATCAACAATTTACCTTCTACCAAGATATGATAAAGGTTTTCATTCTCTTCACTTTTGGTGAAGCCCAAACCAGTGAGATAGTTCTCGATCTTGGTGTACCAAGCACAGGGTGCTTGCTTGAGACCATATAATGCTCGCTTGAGTTTGCACATATGTGGCTCTCGATCAAAGTTCTCAAAACCTTATGTTTGTTCAATGTACACCTCCTCCTCAATAACTCCATTGAGGAATGTTGTCTTTACATCCATCTAGTGGATCTTCCACATGATCATCATAGATAAAGCAAGTATAGGTATAATGGATGAATACCTTGCTACAGGATAAAAGGTTTCCTTATAGCCAATTCCCTCAACTTGAGAGAATCCATTTGCCACAACTCTGGCCTTATACTTCTCTAATATTTTTCCTACCGCATGGTTTACCTTGAATAGCCATCTCGAACCCACCACTGATTTATCTATTGGTCTTGGGACCACTTCCAAAACACTATTCTTTACAATGGAGTCATATTCATCTACCATCGCATCAACCCATATAGGTTTCTCTACTTCTTCCTCGAAAGAGGATGCCTCAATCTCTACTAGCTCAGTCATTAGAGCCATGTATCCAGTGTATTGTTTTGGTGATCTTTTATGCCTGCACTGAGAAGTGGGTTCTCCCATAGTCTCTTTATCATCATGCAATAGTCTCTCATCTTCTTTGGTTCGTTTTATTCCTTCTCTAGATGTTTCTGCTTGAGTGGTTGTCTTGATTCTATGTTTCTCAACTTGTGGCTACTCCACAACTTCCTAAGGTTCCTCCTTTGGAGCTAAAATATCCTGATCTAGTTGCAGTTGAAGCTCCCTCTCAAGAGAGGATCTCATTGCTTTCTCCTCCTCAAATTTTACATCCCTTTGCACAACTGTCATTTTGAGGGATGGTAAGTACACAAGATAGTTGTGAAGAGTTTATGTGTAACCCAAAAATAGCCCCAACTCAGTTTTTGGCTCAAGCTTATTTCTATAATATTTGGAGACATGGCAGTGAACAGATGCTCCAAAAATCCTGAAGTGAGACACATATGGCTTTCTCCCTAAGAAACCCTCCTCCAGTGTAATCATTCTTAGAATCTGATGAGGACTCCAATTCTACAAGTATATGGCTGTGTTTCATGCCTTTGCCCACAAATTCAATGGTAGGCCTTGGTCATGCAACATTTCCCTCTTTTCTCCCACAATACTACAGTTCTTTCTCTCAACCACCCCATTCTTTTGTGGGTTTTGGGGTGTTTTCAACACCTGTCAAATACCTTCTTTTGCACAAAAAATTTTAAACTCATTCAACACGCACTCACCTCCATTATCATTCCTAGGAGCCTTCACCTTCTTCTCATTTTCTTTCTCAACTAGTGCCTTGAATTCTATGAACTTGGAGAATGTCTCATCCTTCTTCCACATGAAAAAGATCCAACACTTCCATGAGAATTCATCTACAAAGATTACATAATGTTTGTGTGTGGCAATGGAGGTTGTCAAGAAAGGTCCACAGAGATCAAAGTGGATCCTTTCAAGGACTTCATGCACTTTGTTGTCCTAATCATGGAATGATGCTTTTGTGTACTTCCCCAAGGTATACCCTTTGCATGTATCTTTCTACTCAAGTGATCCTTTGAGGAGGCCTGTGGTTATCTACTGCATAATATTTAGGGCACCATGATGCAAATGGCTAAGTATTTTATGCCATAGTTCATTGACATCACGGCTTTGCACCTTCTCTACCCTCATGCTTAATGTAGCACAATCTTCCACATCTAGCTTATACAGGTTCTTCACATGGACCCCAATATGCACACCTATCTCGTGGCTATGTGTCTTAGGAATTATTTCCCTTTGTTGAAGATCACATTGTAACTATTGTCTTCCAACATTGCAACTGAGATGAAATTTTTCTTTAGGCCTGGAATAAACATGACATCCTTGATTTTTAGAGGGGATTTTGACTCCCTCTGAAAGGTGACTGTACCAATCTCAATTGAATTGTACGTTCCATCATCTCCCATATCGATGTGCATCTAGATATCTTTCTCCTCCAAGTAACTGAAAAAAATATCTATTCCCAGTCATGTGGAACAAGGCACCATTATCTAAGAACTGCACGCTTCCCATCACTATGCTCACCATGCATGCGGTAAGGTTGAATTCAAGCTCGAACTGTGAAGCCAAAGCTTCATCTACTGCTCCTCCTGAGGTCTTATTGCTTGTCTTTTTGTGTGGGCACTTCGTGGCATAGTGCCCGAATTCATGACAATTGAAGCATTTAATTTTCGACAAGTCTTTCTTCTTGCCAACTTGATTGGATTTTATTTTAGATTGGGATTTCTTCCCTTTCCTCTTATTTTTCTTTCCATCCAATGCACAATTTTCTTCATCCTTGCCCTTGGATGAAATTCCATCTCTGGTATTCCGCCTTATTTCCTCATGTACCAAATTTGACCATAAGCATTCCCAGTTTGGTAGTTTCCCCCTCCTGTTCACCAAATCTTGGTAGATATGTCAGCTCTTAGGAAGGCCTAGAAGGGCTAAGATTACCCAATCATATTCTACAATAGTAATGTCAACTCCACCAAGTTCATCATGACATTGTGTGAACCTACTCAGATACTGTTGAATAGAGTCATTCTTCTACATCTTGATATTTCGAAGTTTATCCTTGAGCGCCAGTTTTTCATGGTCACCACTATTCTGTAACAAATCTATCAGTGCTTTGCCACGTTGGATACAGAGTTTCTTTCCCATGGATATTTGAGACAATGTGGTCCCGTACTCCTTGCATTGGCTACACACTTCCTCCATTCTGCTAGATCCTTGACATCATTTGTTCCTGGTTTTGGAATGTCATGCTCAACAAATTCCTTCAAACCATTGTATTCCAACACTAACTCCATGTGATCCTTCCAAGAAACAAAATTTGAGTTTCCCTCAAAGGAATACTCAATTCTTAGTCCATAGAAAGAAATCCTTCTAACTATGAAGAATTAATCCTGCAAATTTGATCCTCCTGCAATAACAACTTCGAAATATTTGCTCTATTGTGAATCCTTCTCTGATACCATGTAGAAATTATGTGTAGATCTAAAAATGCTTATGAAAGTTACCAAATCACAAGACTCAAATATACTCAATTACTCTACGGAATTCAATTCACAATCTACAACACATATCATAAACATGCATCAAGAAATAACACACATACACAAAGATTTATCTAGGGTAAATAAATTTCTCAAAACCCCTTCCTATCTATTTGCATTAATCAAATAATAGAGATGAATACATATGAATGATCAATCATAAGCACAACCTGCAAGTGTATAGTCTATCCCTCTATCTGACTAACTGACTTTTGCCAACACTTAGCCAATTTTTAATCCCTCCAAGCTCCTATTTCGTTGTGTTGTTCCTTGAGGAATTAGGCCCATATTAATTAGGAAATTCCTCAATTGGATTACATAATTCCTTTAGGTTCATCCTTTGACTACATGCACCACCTGTACACATTGGAATAGTCTACAACTGATAGTACATTGCCTTGGAACCTCCACCTCAACTTGGTAACTAGAATTATCTGCATGCAACAATTATTTTGGGTTGATTGATCAGTTAACTGGTTGATCACTGGGTGTGACTAAAGTCACACTGCACAACTTAACCTTCCACTAGTTCCTCTAACAATTAGAACTAGTTTAACTAATAGTAACTCAATTTAACTTAATTATATTGCTACAAACTAGAAATCACTCATGCATAACTGAACTCAAGTCTTCCAACTCGAATTATCTAAAAGCTAACTAGGTGACACAAGCCAAGTCGCTCAAGTTAACTCATCCAAGTTGTCTACTGAAATGGAAATTCAAATATTCTCTAGTTTGGCCAAGGCAAATCAAACTAATATTTTTCTTGGTACATTTTCAATAGTGCTCTATACTAATTATTCCACCATTTTCTAAACATTGAGCCAATTTCCAAGCTTTGCACCAATACATTAATTGTTGCTCCAATGGCTAAATTCTCCCCCTAATACCACCTGATTGTGCATGTTTTCTGATATGTACTCCCCCTAATACCAATTGATTGTGCATGTTTTCTATGTACTCACCCTAAATTGATATTTTTTCACCAATGACTAATCTAAATATAATGACTAATTGTTGTTACCTATTGTTAATACCAATTAATATTGATACCAATTGTATTTACCAATTGTACCAATTAAAATGAGACAAATAATGTAAATTATAGAAACTTTCCATTTCATTATTCTTCTAGTACAATTAACTCCCCCTAAACATGTGCTACTTGTTTTCTTTTATGCACAATTAGTTTTCATGTAGTTATTCTTGTTGATAAATTATTTCTCCTCTTGCATCTCCCCCCCAATCTCACTCTATTCCCTTTTGTTTGATATCCTAACATAATCCAAATCACTTCCAAAACTAATGTCATCAACATAAACAATAATAACCAAAATATTTTCATTTTGAAATTTAATATACAAATTATTGTATGTTGTTCCTCATTTGAAACCTTGCTACTGCAGATACTTGTATAATCTAAAATAACAAGCTCTTGATACTCATTTAAAACCATACAATGCATTTTTTTAGTTTACACATGCCCTCTTTATTACCTGGTAGCTAGAATTCTTGAGGCTACTCAGTGTATACTTCTTCCTCAAGCTCTCCAATAAAAAATGTTGTTTTTACATCCATCTTGTAGACTTTCAATTTCTTATGACATTCAAAATCTAAGAACATCCTTATTGATTCTAGTCTTGAAACAAGGGAAAAGGTATCCTAAAAATAACCTCTCTTAACTTGAGCATAACCTTTACATACCAGTCTAGCCTTGATCCTAACAACTTGACCATATTCATTTAATTTTTTCCTAAAGACCCATTTAGTACCTATGACATAGGCTTATTTCTAGGTCGAAGAACTACTTCCCATGTTTGATTTTTCTCCAATTCTCCATTCATGGATTTTACCAAATGTTTTCCTTGGCTTGCTTAAGCAAAGTCTGTGGGCTCTATGATGGAAAACAATGTAATATTTGCATGACTATGAGTGCCTACAAATTTTCTTCTAGTCTGAACTCCTACATCTTTATCATCAAGAATTTGACTATGAATGTGAGGTTTTTGCACATGGATTGAGTCTTTGTATGTGATAATGTTTCCTCTTCTTTCTCTTCTTCCTTGGATTCCTCATGATATTCATCCTCATATTCAGTGTTGATATAATTAACTAACCAATATTTTTGGGTTAATTTTCCTTGTGAGGTACAACTTCATCAACTCTCACATAAATTTAATCAACAATTTTACATATTCAAAAATTATAGAATCTATACCCTTTACTCCTTGTTGCATAGCCTAATAAAATACCTTCATCATCTCTGGAATTGAATTTTCCAAGACTATCATTAATTTTACTATAACATTTACTACCAAAAACGTTGAAATGCTTTATAGATGTTGCCTTTCCAAACCTAAGCTCATGGGGATTTTTTTCATTGTTTGGCCTAATATGATCTTTATGTAAAATATGGACAGTTGTATGTACTTCTTCAGTACAATGGTTCTTGGAACATTTTTGTCATCAAGCATAGTTTTGGTCGTATGCTGTACTATTCTATTTTGTCTTGCAGCTACACCATCGTACTATGGGATCCTGGAAATTGAAAATTGTCTCCTTACCCCATGCTCTTCACAAAAAATTTCAAATTAACATGATATAAAATCTCCACCTCTATTATACCTTGTGCATTTAATTTTCAAATCTGTTTGGTTTTTAGCAAGAGATTTGATGACTTTAAATTTAAGAAAATCTTCAAATTTTTCCTTCAAAAATGCTACCCAAGTTAATCTTTAATAGTCTTTGATTACTAGCATGAAACACTTCTCACCACTTGGATTTTTTATGCTTTTGGGTCCACAAATGTCCATATGAACCGGCAATAGAGGCCTAGTTAATGAATGTTCATTTTTCTTAAATTACACTCGGGATTTCTTTACAAATTGACTGGATTTTCATATTGTGTTATTTGGCTTTGAGACTCATGGCATATCCCTCACTACTTCCTTCTTGCTTAGATTTACTAGGTGATCAAAATTTAGATGATCTGATATTCTATGCCAAAGCTAGCTTTCATCGAGTTTTCCCAAACAACACTTTTCATTTCCTTCATCATGGATGTATACATTTCTTGCAATTCTTATTTCCCTTGCTACAAGTTTGTAGGAATTTACAGGGTAAGTTCCTCATATAGAACACCAAAGGACACCGCTCACAAATAGATCATAGATCAATACACCAGTATTCTTGATGTGGTTAAAACCCTCCAAGAGGGAAACAATCCACGGCCTGAGCCAACGTGGCCACTTTAGACAATTTATTAATGTAAAAGAAAGAAAATTTACATAATCTTCTCTCATTAATGGCCACCTTACAAATGACCATCCATGCTCTTTAAATAGAGATCATGGACCAATCGGGTGTTAAGCCACGGATCAAGTGTCAGTAATACTGAGGAGAGAATGAAACATCAAATCACATCATGTCTAGAACATATCATGACTGTCGGATTGTAAGTTACAAAAAGTACATACTAAAGAAACACACTTTACCTAACTAGACCAAGTTATACTTAAGTATTTCCTATGTGTCAGAATATCGTAACACCCCCCCTTAAGAACAACTTGGGATAGGATTGAAGTATGTACAAATATGACACAATAGGAGAAGGAAGGAGGCATTAGGTCCTATCCCCCCTTAGTGACAACTTCCTGAACTCCAATCATAAATCGATTTTTAGTAAAATTCACCTCTGTGAGAGCCTTTGTAAAGATGTTTACAACTTGATCATCGGTTGAACAATATTGCGCTTCAAGAACATGGTCATGTATGAGTTTTCTGATGAAGTGTGTGTGTAGTTCAACGTGTTTGTTGCACTGATGTTGGACTGGATATTTGCATAGTTGAATGGAACTTTGATTATCACACCAAAGTGTAGTCAGATGTTATTGTTGAAAGCCAAACTCTGACAGGATCTGACAAAGCCACAAGGCTTCCTTACTAGCTTCTATGGTGCCACAATACTCTTCTTCTACTAAAGAAAGAGAAATTGCACTTTATTTCTTGCAATCCCATGTAATAGGTCCAGAACCAAGAGTGAAGACATAACCTGCAGTAGAATTCTGATCATCAGGGTCACCAGCCTAGTTGGAACCAATGAAACCAACCAATAGAGGAGATGCTTTTGCACAGTAATGAATCCCAAACTGAATTGTACCTTGAACATAACGAAGTATTCTTTTAGCTGCTTTCCAATGACTTTCATGTGGGTTTTGCATAAACTGCACAATAAGGCCAACAGCAAAGGAAAGGCCAGGATGGGTATGGGTTAGATACAAAAGTTTTCCTACAAGCTCATGGTATAAGGTAGCATCAACTTCAGGGGAAGTACAAATGACTTAAATTTTGGCTCCAGACTGAAAGGGGGAAGGGGTTGGCTTACAGTCTTCCATGTCAAGGTGAAGTAGAAGATCACAGGCATACTTGGACTGGGAAAGGGAAATACCTTCCTTGGATTGCAAGACTTGAAGACTAAGAAAATAATGCAAGTGTCCTAAGTCTATCATTTCAAACTGCCTTTTAAGGTTGAACTTCACATGTTTTATAAGGATGGGATCACTACCAGTAAGGATAAGATCATCAACATAAAGAACAAGAATGATAACACTTTCTTGGTGTAGATAGTATTGTTAGAATGACACCTAGAAAAGTCAGTATCTAAAAGAAAGTTATCCATTTTGGCATACCCAGCCCGAGGGGCTTGCTTAAGACCATAAAGGTATTTATTAAGTTGTCATACAAGGTTGGAGTCTATTTTTATAAATCCGGGAGGTTTTCCCATATAGATTTCTTCATGCAAGTCCCCATGCAAGAAGGCAAATTTAACATCCATCTGATGGACTTCCCATTTGAAAGAGGCAGCAAGGGAAAGAACAAGGTAGATAGAGTTCATTTTGGCAACAGGGGAGAAGGTTTTAGTATAGTCAATGCCTTCAACTTGTCAAAAACCCTTATCAACAAGACGAGTTTTATGTTTATCAACTTTTCCATATGGTCCAACTTGGTTCTGTAAACCCATTTGCAACTACAAGTTTTTGTCCCTTTCGAAGAGGAACAAGATCCCATGTATCATTTGCCAATAATGAACAATATTCTTCATTCATAGTTGCCTCTAAATCTGGATGTCCTGAAGCTTCTACAAAGGTCTTAGGATCATAATTCGTTGAAGCTTGAGCCAGTAAAGAAGAGGCTCTATCTAACTGAGAATGTGTACATCGTTGATCTGTAGGATCACCTGTAACAGCACCTGCTGCATCCCGAGTAACATGGACCCATTTTGGAAGTTGAGGACCTGAAGGAGGATCCCGAGAAGGTGGGAAGGATTTTCATCCTCGTTGTCATCATCTGAAGAATAAATATTTTCAGAAGTAGAACGAAAAGAGAGAGGTGGCACATTCGCCGAACTAGCCTTGTAGGCCAATATATTTTCAAAAAACTTTACATCTCTTCTAATGATAACATTTTGGATTTAGATGGAAGAAGTCTATATCCGTTGACATCTTCAGAATATCCAACAAAAATACATTTTTCACTCTTAGGTTCTAAGGCTTTATGTTTCTCATCAGGAATATGGACCCATGCTTCACTTCCAAAAACACAAAAGTGACTTACATCTGGTTTAATTGAGCTCCATGCTTCTTTTGGAGTGACATCCTTTAAAACCTTAGTAGGAGTGTGATTTACTATGTAATTTTCACATTTAATTTCTTATGCCCAAAAATTAAGACTAAGCACTTTAGATTGAAGCATACAATTAGCCATTTCCTTTAAGGTGTGATTCTTCCTTTCAACTGCACCATTTTGTTGTGGAGTATATGGAACAGTATGTTGCAATTGAATTCCATGCTCAATGCAAAAGTTGATGAATTTTTTGTTAACATATTCTCTGCCATTATCAGATCTTAGCTTAATAATTTGATGTCCAAATTTTTTTTCAACGAAGGCCTTAAAGGCCAAGAACATGTTAAAGAATTCACTCTTGAGTTTTAGGAAGTATACTCAAGTGCGTCTGGAGAAATCATCAATGAAAGTTAAGAAATACGCGTAGCCATAGAATGAAACAACTGGAAGTGGACCACATAAATCATTATGCACAAGATGTAAAGGGGTTGAGGCGTGCCAAGAGCCACGTTTTTCAAAACGATCCTGATGATGTTTTCCGAGTACACATCTGAAACAAACACCATCTTTCCAAGATACCATAGGAAGACCTGTCACCATATTTTCCTTACATAGATTTTGAAGGGAGCGATAGTTTAAGTGACCAAATCACTCATGTCAAAGTTTGCTCACTTCATCATTATGAGAAATAATTACAGAGGGAAGAGTTGATGACCCAAAGTTATTAAACTTATACAACCTTCTAGAATCATCAGCAATGCCAGTAGCTAAAATCTTTCTATGATCTCTTAGTTCCTTAATTACAACATCATGAGATGAAAATTCAATGGTTTTACCTTCACCTGAATGAGTTATTTGATATACAGATAGGAGGTTGCGGGATAAGGTAGGAACACATAATACATCATTAAATTGACCCTTGTCTAGATGAATAGTTCCAGTCCCTACAACACTATGAGATCTATCATCACCAACATATATATTTTTTGTGTTACAATCGTTTAAAGAAGAAAACATGGCTTTGTTTTTGGCCATGTGATAAGAAGCTCCAAAATCAATGAGCCACTCATGATAATGAGAAGAAGAAGATACATTTAATTCATAACCAGACCAAGATGCTTGACAACCACATGTTGAAAGTGGTATTCCTCAGGATGAAGTTGAAGTTGAAGAGTGCTCCAAATGGATGTTATGCTTCTTCATTGTTGCTTCCAAGGCTTCCATATTTTTAAAGCATTTGGATTCTAAGTGGCTATCACAATTACAAAAGTTGCAATGTCTATCAGTCTTCTTCCCTTTGTTTTTATTTCCCTTGTAATTTTGTTGAATTGATTTTTCATTTTGAGACTGAAATTGCTTATGACCCTTGCTTGGTTTAGGACCATTCTTTTCAGGATGTTGCTTCTTATGATTCTTTGAATTTGGTTGTTGCTGGGCTGCTAAGGCTTTCTTAGAAGATTTTCCAATATTAAGAAGACCAAGATGTAAGATTTTTTCTTGTTCTCTTATTAAAGAATAACAAAAGGCATCAAAAGAGGGGAACTTGTAGTCTTGTCCTTGAGAAATAAAGGCTTCTCTTATAGAATGGAAGGTGGAAACAAACACAGAGTAGGTTGATCCCAACTTAGTAAGAAAGGAATAGATAAGGCTACCATCTTCTTTCTTAACCTTAACACCTTCCAAGAGAAGTCTAAGGGTCTTGAACTTGGACAAAAAATCTTTAATGGAAAAAATATTATTGGGGTCCAACGTAAGCAACTCTTTTTTGATTTGATGGGCTCTAATTTCATTTTTAATTCCAAAAACTTTATTGAGTTGTTTCATTGCTTCATCAGGGGTATCAAGTTCTGCGATATGGAATCTAAGGTCTGGAGAAATAGAAATCCCTATCAACCCACGTGCTTGATCTTGCTTATTTTCCCATTTGGTTAGTTTATCTTCATATTTAGGTTTATACTCTTGGCCTGAGGCTATTCTATAAAGACTTTTACTTCTAAGTAAATCTTTCATGTAAGACAGCCATTGGAAGTAGTTGGTGTTGTCAAGAATAACTTGGAATGGAATTTCCATTTTAACAGAAACTGAAGTTGTATATGCTGAAACTAAGTGTTCCAATGGAAAGATCTCGAAAAATTAGGCCGATTAAAAAAAACGGCTCAGAAAACAGCTTCCGGATAAAGAAGTTATGGTTTTCTTGAAAAAAATTATTGAAGATGTCGACAAAGTACGAGAATGTACGAAAGTGAATGATAATGTTATATTTAAAAATATATATATATATGATACCTTCCAAACCGTTCACCCCCCCCCCCCCCTCCCCCCCCTTTCCAAACTTATTTAATTAGCTCACTTTAAAAAAAAAAAAATTGTGGCCCAGTATTATAAATAAGTGAAAGTCACTTTTACAATGGTACTTTATGAGCTACCCACTAAATTGTAACTTAAATAAAAGATAAAGAGACTTTAAAATTATAAGTAACTCATTTTTTATAATGGGTGAGAACATTTTTACATAAAGTAACTTTAAAACATAAGTTACATGTATTTTTTGAAAAAGTAACTCAACAAAAAGAAAGACTTGAACCCAAAACCTTTATTCTCATAAAATAAATTTGGACCAAGTGAGCCAGTTTTTTTTTTTTTTAAGTCACTGAAGCTTTGGAGTGCGTGCTTAGAAATCTTTTTTTGCCTACAAAACAAAAAACCACACAACCCAAAACGAACATGCAAAAAAATCCAAACTTTACGGCTTGAACTTAGATTTCATTGGAAACTAAATATTTTCCTCAATGTTTCTGATTTTCCAAGATCACACTAAGGCACGGCGGAAAAGAGCATACGCACGAGAAAAATCCGTCCTTTCTATTTCTGATTTGCCCAGATCGCACAAAGTCACGGAGCAAAGAGAATACGTAGGAAAGAAAGATATGGTTCCGGTAATAAAACACAAAGAGATAAATAATTGAAATAAACAGAGAGATAAATAACTAAAACTGGAAATAAAGACTGTATACCTCCAGATCTTAAAAATGTTGTAGCTAGGCCTACTAGAAACCTTTTCACGTGAAACGAAAGGGGTTCCTCACTGGAACAGATGCTCCTAACACAATATAGCAGTCCTCTCGGCCCAAAAGCGGTCAGAAAAAATAGATCTAGGAAACGGTAGTCGGACGCAGTTGTACCAACTTCGGGTTTGGATCACCAACGGATGTAGCCCTCAAATAGCTCTGGTACCATGTAGTAATTTATAGGGTAAGTTCCTCAGATAGAACACCAAAGGACACCGCTCACAAACAGATCACACATCAATACACCAGTGTTCTTGACGTGGTTAAAACTCTCAAAGAGGGAAACAGTCCACAGCCTGAGCCAACGTGACCACTTCAAGCAATTTATTAATGTAAAAGAAAGAAAATTTACATAAGCTTCTCTCATGAACAGTCACCTTACAAATGACCCTCCATGCTCTTTAAATAGAGATTATGGACCAATCGAGTGTTAAGCCACAGATCAAGTGTCGGTAATACCGAGGAGAGAATGAACCGTCGAATCACCTCATGTCTAGAACATATCGTGACCGTTGGATTATGAGTTACAAAAATTACATACTAAAGAAACATGCTTTACTTAACTAGACCAAGTTATACTTAACTATTTCCTATGTGTCGGAATATCCTAATAAAGTTTTCCATTTGTGACTTCTTTATCTCACAACCTTTAGAGTGAAAGGTAACATCAATTCCTTAATCACACATCTGACCCAAACTTAATAAATTTTTTCTTGATTCCATCAACATAAAGAACATTTTAAGCCTTGTCATTTCCATTAATCAAACTTATTTTGCCTTTCCCAATGATTTTTCCTAATTCATCATTTCCAAAGGTAATGATCGCCACTCTTATCTTTATTTATAGATATAAACTTGCTTCTTTCAACAGTCACGTGCTTAAAGCACCCATTTCCCACATACCGTTAGCGCCTTGGTTATGATCATATAGAACAATATGAAGCTCTTCTTGCTTTTTTGGCTTCTCTTTCTTCCATGTCTAATTTCCTTCTTCTATTTTCTTATTCTAAGAGAGAAATTTGATCTTACCTCTTCTACTGACTCAGTTGTGTTTCCATAATTATTACAATTATAACATTCAATGTGATTAAGACGAGTAGCAAAGGGTTGTCACTTATGGGGTTATTTCATTGTGGGTTTGTAGATTTGTTATCCTATTCCATGGGATTAGATAAGAATATTTACATATATTTATAATATGATCATTTATAATATAATATCTACAATTAATAGATTTAAAACCATAATTGGTACAAGAATAACAATATCCATAGAATATTTTTTGATACCCAGGTATAGATTGCCTTTGTGCATGAAAGAATCTTCTAAAATTTCTTTGACTATCCTTTATTGGTTTCTTCTGGTGCTTTGTTTCATCTTTTGATTTGTTCGAGTTTCTGCGGTGAACATTTGTTTGATGCTATTGAGCTTTGCTAGTGCTTTTGCTGGCATTGACTTTGGATCCTTTGAGCTTTTCAACATAATTGTTATCTTCAGTCATCTTCATATTTCTTGGCATTTGTTTCTCCTTTATAACCTAGACTAGATTTAATAATAGGAGATCTATGAACATTAAGAATTTCATTTAGTTTTTTAGATCCTTTAATACATTTTAAATTATGATTATGTTGTAGAATTGAGGCTTCTGTGATTGATCATAGTTATAAGAAGAGCTTCGGCGTAAATCACATGAAAAAGACCTTTGTCGACGCGCTTCGAACCAACTAGTGTGGTTCATCATCAGGACAAGTTGATGATGAACCAACTTGTCCTGATGATGAACCACACTAGTTGGTTTGAAACGTGTCGACAAAGGTTTTTTTCATGTGATTTACGCCGAAGCTCTTCTTATAACTATGATTATGTTGTTCCTTAGTTTTTTTCTAGAAATTTTCTAAAAGACATTATTTCATCCTCTAGTTTCTCACACTTTTTCATTTTCATCTAGTTGTCTTAGGAATGTATCTTTAATATTATTAGCTTCCTCTAACTTAGTTTTTAAGAGGATAATATATGAATCTTTAGGTTAATGATTTTATTTTTCATACTTTATCAATAGATCTTTCTGCTTTTTTTTCTTTTTCATAAGCGTGTCTATTTCCTCCAAAAAACTTATCAACTCACCTTCAAGATATACTTCACCATCTTCATCATCTTCACCATCCAATTTCTCCACTTCCACCTTGGGTCTCTACGGCCATAAGAAGGATATTTTTGGTCTTCTCTTCATTGGAGGATTGTTCATCATCATCTGAGAGAAGTTATCATCTTTAGAGTAAAATATCTTCTTCTTGAAATTCTTCTCCTCCCTGAATTTTTTGTATTTCTTCTTTTCTTTATGATAAATTCATTGTATTCCTTGTTATAGAGACATTTAGAAGCATAATTACCAAATTTACCACATTTAAATCACTCGGGGGTAAATTACCTTTTTACTTGTTAGATCCTCTCTTTAGCTTCCTTACAAATTTTATTTATTCTTCATCAGATTTGTGGGTTGAACATTCTTGATCATCATGTGGCTTTCTTACTTCCTTGAAGGATACATCCTTTGATGTTGATCTTTCTTTAACATTCCTCATCTCATAGGAAATCAAAATTCCAAGCTTATCCATGGTAACTTATTAAGATCTTGCATCTCCTTTAGGGTCGAAAGCTTCACATTAAATCCAAAAGGAAGAGATCTTAATACTTTTTGGACTACTACATTTTCATCATCATTTTCATTCAAACCTTTAATGGTATTGACTATCTCATTTATATGAAGAAAAAAATTAGCTACATTTTCATCTTCATTCATCTTTAAGATTTTAAATCGCATTCTACGAACTTGAAGTTTAACTTTCTTTACCATGTCATCACCTTCATAGTTTTTATGTAATTTTTCTCATATCTCCTTCGCTAATTTGCAATGCATATGATCTTGATCATGGGGGGAGGCCCTTAAGATATAAAAAATTGAAATGGATCTTGGAAGGGAAGGCCCCCAAGATCTGAAAAAATTGAAATGCCAGAGGAGAACACACAATAACAAAACCACAAAGAAACTTTTTTTTATTAAAACAAATAATAATTATAAAGGCTACATTGTGGTGGACAACTTATCCGTTTACAAAATGTGACTTGTTACTTATAGTCTTTTTTAGTTACAATACCACAGGTAAATTTAATGGGTGGGTAAATACCATGGGTGGATGTCACTTACAAAACCATGGGTAGGTTCCATGGGTGGATGAATACCATGGGTGGATGTCACTTATAATACCATGGATATATTCCATGAGTGGATAAATGCCATGGGTCGATGAATACCATTGGTGGATCCCAATTCCCATTAGGATCATACCCATGCGTAGGTTCCAAGGGTGGATGAATAGCATGGGTGGATAAATACCATGGGTGGATGCCAATTACAATACCATGGGTATATTCCATGAGTGGATAAATACCATGGGTGGATGTCAATTTCCATTCGAATCAGCATGATTTTAATAAACTCAAAATTTGAGATACCACTTAATATTGCATTCATGGATTTGGAATTGTAGAAATCCATCTAGTCATCTCTATTGATCAAAAGAGTTGGCTTTGAATAGCTATCCAACATTGCATGCCAAACATCTACACCAAGGGACATCAAATCCATACTCATTCTCACTTTCAAAAAAACATAGTTTGTTCCATTGAAGGGAGATTTATTACTGAGACCACCATCCTGACTAGCCATCTTTCTAGTTGGATCTACCTCCTAGTGGTTATATTATTAATGAAGGAACCTAGTCTAATACGAATTGTTGAAAATTAAGATTATATTGGTGGGGAGGGGTGGGGGCAGGGTGAATCAGTATAATATGCTTTTTAACAATTTAAAGAGTTATTAAACTTAACCATTAAATAATAAAGACGCACAAACAATGAGGATAGGATATACGTGGAACCCACCCGAGCTAAAACCACAAATTTCTTTTGATTAGGTGTATTTTCAAGCGTCAACTTCAATTACATCAATCTTTGTTGGCACCAACTTGCATGAGACATTAATCCCCTCAAATTTGCAAGCACCAACATGCTATAGGCACCAAGCCCTTCATATTTTCAACTGCCAACTTGTTGGAGGTACGAACCGCCTCATATTTGCAAACACCCACTTGTAGGAGACACCAATCTCCCTTGGATCCGGTGATCCCATCAACTTTTCTCTCAGATCTATGTTTCTTAAAAAAATTAGACTAGATCCAGTGGCACCTTCTTTGATTATTCCTCATTTAAACTTTTTGATCTCTCACAATATGTCTTTTTTTCCCTCTTAGAGTTTCTCTGGACAGTAGTTATTTACTAGTTCTTCAAAGTTATTTCAACAATTCAGGTTTGAACTTAATCAAATCTATAAAGACTCCATGTATCTATTCTTTAGCCTTCTTTTCATATTCATACTTTGTTTTTGTTCTGCATCTTGTCACCTCTAACCCAAATCTGATCTCACTAATTAGCTCACACACTATGTGTTCAACTCATTTATTTTTTATATCTCTCTAATCTCACACATAACTCATGCTACGATGTCCTTCTCAATTTACATGTGTGCACTCTCATAGTAGTGCACTCTAAGTCCTCTAGATGTTCTCTCTTACTTCAACAGTGTGAACAACTCATTATTCAGACACTTCATCTTACATTAATCAGATCTCTTATACACTTTTGTGTATTTCACATTTAGCACACCTAAATTCTTTAACTGTTTTTATATTTATAAATGGCATGAGGGCACTTTAGCTCCCTTTTCTTGGCACCTACCTTACACATGCGTTTATTTACCTTCAGCACCCTTTCTTGGGACCAGGTGCTATGACCATATGCTTTATTAACTTTTGTGGTGTATCTGGTATCTTGGCCAATGCAATTGTGAATTCTTTGTTACATAGGCGGATCATCAAATGCCTATATTTCCCTTTACTTTCCTTTAGCTTCAAGTGCAAAGCACTAAGCTCCTTGTAACCTAGGGTTGGGACCTTGTGCTTAAACACTCACTTCCTCATATATCTAGATATGGGCTAAGGCATTAACCACTTGACTTCGTTCACCACTAGATGACTAGATGGTTGGGTAACTCTTCTTATCTGAAATCATGACCCCTTTGGAACCTCGATATATATCTCTCTTCACTTGAATTTGGATCCATATCTTTTGCTAGCGAGCACATTTTCTCCATGCCTAGATGTTTTAATACTTAGATAACTTTGTTTCCTCGACATGGAACCTTGTTGGACCAGAACTTTGACTTCAGTGCCTTTGCTTGAATCTAGATCTGTGTTATTTGTTCACATCCATGCTTTAGTTCTCATCTATATCACCAGATGGTTGGATGACTCTTCCTACTCCCAGATGGTTAGATAACTCGGTAAAGGCCCCACCGGAGTTGGTCCTTCTGTTAGTTTTGGAAACTTTTCCTTTTTCATCCCTATTTTGGCAAAAATGAAATACACAAGAAACATTTTCCATACTACTATCCTAGCACAAATATCGAGACTTCAGATACTACCACATAGGCTACCATGTCACTGCCATGTCATTTTCCAAGTCATCCCACCACCACATGGTGTTCCCTGATGTGTCGTGTGTTCAAGTACTTGCCACGTGTCACCTTCTACCTAGCCAATTGGCCACCCAAAAATGCCAAAAAATGGTGTCATGTGTCGTCACCTCATGTTTTTGTGTCACCTACTATTGCCACTTGGTGCCACCTATACTACCACACTATACTGGGGTCCACCTATTGCCCAAGACAAATAAATCTAGATCCGAGCATCTCTTAAGTGTTTTCCTTGGTGCATCCCCTGATGCTCGAATGCCCGAATGCATGAGGCAGGATTGGATACATGTTGGAGGCCTAGATGCGAAAGAATAAGTTGAATTGAAACTTGTATGCACCTAGATACATTGACTTCATGCATGCCTGGATATCTAGATGCTTGGATTCTAAGAAATGATAGTCTATCAATTGTGAGTCTATAAACTAATGGCAGGGAGCAAGAAATTTGGGATTTTAGCAATTTTTTCCTTTGATAAGAATTTTGGTGTTTTTTTCACATTCTACCTAAAATGTGGACTTTGTCATTGTTTTATTCTTGGAAAGGTTATGAGCTACACAATCCATCTCCTACCAACAAACTCTCCATGAACGTGACCTCAATGACAACACATTCAAATAGAAATTATGGACATGAAGACAACATTCCTACTTGAGTATCTAGAAGAAGAAAGCTACATGAAGCATCCATAAGGATTTGCAATGAAGAGAAAGAAAGAGCCAATATGCAAGCTAAAAATGTCCCTATATGGGTTAAAGAAATCACCAAGGAGGCGGTATCAAAAATTTGATACATATGTATTTGGACTTGGATTCACAAAGAACAAAGTGGATCATTGCATGTATTTAAATTATTTGGTGATCATATTCTTCATTTGGTCATGTATGTGGATGATATGTTGTTGATTGGAAATGACAATAAAATAATCTAGGAAGTGAAAACTTAGTCGTCCTATAAATTTGACATGAGATATCTCGGTGTTGCGAATTTCAATTTGGGCATGGAAATTAAAAGAGATTATAAAAATAGGAAACTCTGGTTAAATTAGAGGAAATATTTTGAGACAATATTATAGAGTTGTGGTATGTAGGAATGTAAACCTATAAAGGTCCGTATTCTTGTAGGTGTAAATTTATCTAAGAGGAAGAGGAAATTTGGTCCATGTACCATATACTAGTGTGGTTGGAAGTTTGATGTATGCAATCATTTGCACTAGACTAGACATTACACATGCAATGGAAGTATTGAGCTAATATATGTTAAAACCAAGGAAGAAACATTGGACAATAGTACAAAGGGTTTTCAACTATTTTGATGGCACTATCAGGGTTAGAAGAGTGTTGGACATAGATGGCTTAGTTAATGCAGATTGTGCTAGACATATGGATTGGAGAAGATCTACAAGTGAGTGTGTGTTTAACCTATTTGAAGGAGCAATCATTTGGATGAGCAAGGGATATTTTGTAGTGGTGTTCTCAACTACAAAATTTGAATACGTGGTAGCCACTCATGCAAACAAGGAAAAAGTATGTTTATAGATATTGCGTTTAGTATTGGGTTGGTATATCAAGTAATGAGGATAGATTGTGACAGTCAAAGTCCAATATTCCTAGAAAAGGATCCAACATGTCATCTTAAGGCAAAGCATATTGATGTTCAATATCACTTTGTGAGAAATATGATTGAAGGAAATAAGGTATTCTAGTGAAGGTGCACACTTTGAAGAATGTTAGGATTCATTAGCAAAATTTGTGAGCACTAAAAAGTTCTTGTTGTAGATAAATACTAGGCATTATTGCCATGGATTGTTGATCATGTACTCTTGTGACCTCGTGTGCAAAGAAAACAAGAAGTGGAAGAATTTTGGTTGTGTTATATTCTTTATATGACTACTACCATGGGCTTACATTGCACCAAGCATAAAAAAGGGGTCATAGGGGAGTGACAACCCCCTTGTTTTGGGAGGTTTCAACGAGGGCAAGCCCCACCCTACTCGGGGGTTTCACAAAGGGGTTGAAATCCCCCTTATGCGGGGTTTTGTGGGTTGTGCTCCCACAAAAAAAAGGGGGGCGAGGGACGAGGGGGGGTTTGCATCCAACTTTTGCGATTCTCGACACACGGTTTTCACTTTTAGCAATTTTGTGGTGCATGGCGGTTTATCTCATGTTTTTCTAGTTTCATTAAAAGAACTTTGATCGTCTTCTAATCCAAGTGAAATAAATTGTCGTTTTATTTCTCATTTTCCTTGTTTGATTTTCCAAGATAAAATGTGTCTTACTGTATGTATTTTTCGTTGCATCTTTTCTATTTTATTAAAAATCTATTTGCAGCAACTAACTATACAAGATTAAAACCAAAATACAATAAATATTTTAAATGTAATAATAAATTAATAAAAAACTTCTAAAATTAAATAGATCTAATTATACCTATAACCAATTATATTGATATATTATTTAATTTGTTTGGTAGAAAATTATTACCATAACAATTACTGAACATTATTTGATTAAAAGAAGAAACAAAATCATTAAAAAAAAATAATTAAAATTTCTTTCCTCATTTACAAAAACACATGGATTATAAAATTTAAAAACATATAACAATCATTTAAATATTATTAACATTCATATTTCTCCTCTACGACTCTGCTACCAAGCGTCATGGTAACAAATAATGGCACGATATACATATCGATAACATGGTTACAAAATAAAATAAAGTAATATAAATATAAAATATTTATAATTAATTTACATCCCTTTTTTTAAATCTAATCTATGCGTATGAGAACACCTCTGCTCATAAACCAAATAGTATAGCTCTAGGAATAGTAAATAGATCATTAAATCTTTTTAAATAAATTTTAATTTTAATTTTTTAAATAAATGATCATTAGTAAATTAAGAAGTAAGAAAACTTCATTTTAAAATTGTATGGATGGTCAAGTCCTTAGGATATCCACTACGAGTTCCCAGTCTGTTATGTGCTAAGTAAATGAGTGGTTTGAGCAAGAATCTCCCCAAATTCCCAACTTGATTCCTTGGTTGATTCAACAAAAAATTTCCTCCAGTCCTCGATACCTGCTCAAAAAAAAATCTACCAAAACAAATTCAACAAATCTTGTTAAAACTCAAAATGAATAATTGACATAGTCACAAAAAAACCCTAGAGATTCAAACAACTCACCATGTCCAACTAATCAACAATGCTCAAATCCAAATATGGATGCAAACAAGAAGCTATTGATCCAAATCACTAATGAATTCAGCGAGCATTTAACACGAAGTAGAAATTATAAGCACATGATGATACGCATTACCATAATAAATGAGAAGAACGTTGTGGTATAACCCCCAAAGTCTTTCATCTTTTTTGCATATAAAAAATTGCAAAGCTTCAAGAGCCAATTACAGCATCCAAAGATGATTACAATGAGGAGCATATGCTTCCTTATATAGAAAAAATGAGAGTTGTACACTCTTCCAAGTGAAAAACGGCTAGATCCATGAAGGTGCACAAATTTGACATAATATTGGTTGATTAAATGCTTGATCCATGTCAAAATAATCTCCATTGTTGATTGCTTGAGAAAAATTTTGAATTCTTTGGTGAAAATCTTTTTCTTGGAAAATATCATTTTAGACATTTTCTCCTAAAAAACTCTCATTCATTTAACTAACTTGGACCATAAACTCAATTTTTCTTAAAAAGTTGTTTTTCTAGGAATTAACAAAAATATTTTCTTGAATTTTTTCTTGCTTGATTTGTGGAGATTCCCTTCTTGGAAAGTGCACATTCCCTTTTTTAATATTTTTTCACTTGGACATAATTTAATTTTCTCTTATTTTTATTTTCAAACCAATTTCTCGCTAATTATTTAACTATTTTTTCACCGAAAAATAAATAAAATAATTTGAGGGAAAAATATAATTTTAACCCTCAAAAGGCATCTAAACACAAAGTTGAGGTGTAGAGGTTCTAACTATGAGTACTCTACCCCCTTCAACTTCTACAATTTTTTTATTTTATGATTTACATCCAAATTATTAAATTTCCTAACCAAATGGAAATTTAATAAATAAAAATAGACATTTAGACTCAACCAAATTCTGCAAGACTCAAGGCATGATCTAGTATGATGAAAATACATAGACTCGATACACTAAGACTTGCTTAAGACATCACTATCTAATCGCACCATAGATTTGGGGGTATATGTGGGAGAAAAACTCTATTAATTATTTTGTGTACAAAATAATTAACGAGGTTAAAAAACTCCTTATGATGAAACTCGTTAGCAAAAATTCTTAAGCTTACCTAGGTGTGTTACATGGCTTCATAATCATACTAGAATCATTTTTACAATAAAGAACTATAGGGCTGCAGAATTTGGGTTTACATGACTTCATAAGCTGTTGAAAGATAATGTTGATCTTTGGTTGCTTCACTGCATGAGCATGATGGAATTCCTTTGCGAAAAGGTGTACTGCTATAGGGTAGTTGACACGAAGTGATCAACAAAGCCATTTCTTGAATCTCCTCCTTATCTCCATAACAAAATGCGAGAGGTGGTCAAGTCCCCTGAAATTTGTGCGTCGTTGAGAGCTCCTTGCCGGATGGGCCCAACACTGGTGATTCTCCTCTCCCATATCGGAAGATCTTGAATTGGGTAGGGTAGCTCTCATACGATCTTGGGGTTTGGGGCCTATGACTATCCAAAGGACATTCTTTCAAGACAAAGATGCACCAATTGACAATGACTGGAGGCATAAAACGTCGTCTAGGAAGAAGAAAGGGACAAACTATAAGAAGATTTCCACTTACGTTGGGATTACATTTGACCTCAACTCAAGCTTCTCTAAGACTTTGGAGGAGGCCTGCTATCCTCCTTTAAATACAGGCTCGTCAAATGGGAATTTATTTTCCTTTGATGGCTCTTCTTTGTGGGTTCTTAGAGAGGGCATGCTTTCTAATAATCTACCTCAATGATTATTATGTCCATCAATATTCGTGGCCTGGGGTCAGCCCATATATGCGGATCCCTTGAGAATATTTTCCTCAAAAAAAAAGCCTTTGGTGGGTCTACTACAAGAGACGAAGGCGAGCAAATCCAAAGCATGGGCATTGTTCCGAATAATCTGCCTGATTTGGGATATTTGCATTGTGATCGCTTTTGGGCCCTCTAGGGAATTAGAGGCCATGTGGGACCTCGACATTTTCTCTTTCCAAGAGCAGTATTTGGTGGTTGTCTCCCTATCCAAGCGTGATAGTTTTGTTGTGTTGGTAGAAGTTTGTTTCTCCATTTTCGTTAATGGTCAATGCAATGGTTATGGCAGTGTCAAGACTTGTGTTTGACGTAGTGCACTCTACATGTTTGGATTGTTGATTACCTCTCTTTGATTTGTCTTGTTCCGACTCTCTTGTTTCATTTTTGTTCCATCGGCCTTTGATATCATTAGTCTTCTTTCTCAGTGATGGATGTGGTTTAGTTTTCACAGACTAGTTAGATTAGTAAGTTTCTTGGTTGTATTTGTTGACAACCTTTGTAGCTTTTGTATACTCCTGGTTTTGAAAGCAATAGGATCTACTACCCAACATTATATGTAACTTATTTTGTTTATATTAATTAAATTCATCATCTTTTTCTTCTTAAAAAAAACAAGCATAATCAAGAAGCAACAATTAAAATTCAAAATAAAAATCTTTAACAATAAGCACTTACAAGATAACATGTTGATTCACCAAAGAAATAACTCCAAAGACAATCCAAACTAACTTCCAAACATCAAAATGCATCCAAGATACTCCAATAGTGAAAGAAGCAACAAATGTGAATTCCTTATAAGAGGTCCAAAATTCCCGAGTGTGATGATGATTGATCACAACGATGTGATATCAAATATATGAGTCCTACTAAATCTAATTAGAGCAAGAATCCCCTCTAAATTCATAAAGTAATGTGAAAAATAACTGTAGGTCACATGTTGACCTAGTAGCCAACATAAAATCATAATAGATCACCCATAAGAGTGTCGAAATGTTGATGTCATGCATGTGTAGGCCTCTTCAGGGCATGCGTCGGGCCCCTCCAGTGCCAAACTGAGTGTAGGTAGCTCCAAAAATTATGTTCTAGGGGTTAGCCCCTAGCTCTCCATGCAAATCAATGTGGACCCCTGTTTTGTGTTTTGGGCACAAAATGGAACTCATGGGTCTCCTGGTGATAGAATAGCCTAACTCTGCTCCAATGTTGAGGGCTTTGAGGATGGTGCTAGCCATCCCATGTCTCAAGGGGTGATACAAACCTCATCCCGGCCTCAAATCAACTACCAACTCGTGTACATTGCTAAGTCGGTTGGGGCATGCTAGTGCATCATCTCATGAATAATGTGGGGCAAAGTGAAAATTATTGGGCATGTTATAGGTGCCCATGGAATGGAATGGAATGATGCTCAACAAGTTGTAGGAGTCCCATAACTCTCAACGCTTCACATGTAGGGTGTCATAATGCTCCTATAGTGGACTTGGGCCCCAATTAAGTTGCCCAACCCAGATGAAAACCACCTGCCAACCACACACAATGTTCAGTGTCGCATATTCACCATTAGGTACAATAATCATTAATGCATCTAAGTGGACCAAGCTTGTTAGTAAAGGGAAAATTAACACTTCATACGGGGCTTACCTTCCAAATGCTTTAATCACGTAATAGTGTTATATCCCTAGGTAGGAGTGCCTAATTAACGATCTTATTAGATGTTCCCAACCTCTAAGGGGAAAGACAAGGTCCTAGTACATCCCTCAACCAATAGTTGTCATGTGAATAATGATGGAATGGAAGAGGAAAAAAAGGTCTTTGAGCCAAATGCCATGGACAAAGAGGTAACAATAATGGGGAGATCTACATTTTGGGTATACACATGTGAGCAGGGAGCAAACAAAGATGCATGAGTTACCCCGGCCTTTGTTTTTCCACCCTATGTTCCATCATTATTCACATGACACCTATTGATTGAGGAATGTACCAAGGACCTATTTTTCCCCTTAGATGATGGGAACATCTAATAGGATTGTCTATTATCCAATCTTCCCTAAGGAGGTAACATTATTACATGATGAAAGCCCCAAATTTGGAAGGAAAACCGCGTATGAAGTGTCAATTTGTCGTTGCTAGCAAGCTTGGTCTACTTAGATGCATTAATGATTATTGTACCTAATGGTGAAGATGCAGCGCTAGAAATTGTGTGTGATTTATAGATAGTTTTCATCGTGGGTTGGGTGTTAATTTTAGGTATATTCTATGCTAGAGCAATTTAATTCAATTTCTTTTCTAGATTAGCAATCACATCAGCATAAAGTAAACTGCAGGTAGAATATAAATATAAATCACAGAAGACAAGCCAAGATAAGAGGACACAAAATGTGGCGCTAGCTAGGGACAAACCCCAATGTGGGGAAACCCTTGATCAATTCTTCTTTTATGTTCTTCAAAGTTTAGCAGAGACACTGAGAGAGAGTACATTTACAATAGAAGTCAATATTTTGACTTTTGATATCGCCTGAGATCAGTTGAAGACATATTGCTTCAATTGATTCTCTAAGGTGACTCCTTCGCCTATCATAATGCTGCCTTTCGTCCATTCGCTACACCTTACCATGTAGGACCATGTTGTACCATCACAGTGTTGGACCTAGATGACTGAGCTGCTCTCATCTGTTCTCATCATCATGCTACTCTTTACTATCATGCACATCATGCTACATCATACATCATCATGATGTCTCATACATCAGCGTGCTGTCTCATCCATCATCATGTTGCTCATTATGTTGCATCTTCTATCATCATGCAGCCCTATTCATCATCATGCTGCTCCTTATTGAGATTGCTACAGAGATGGTCTCTACATATTCTTCAAGCCTTGCAACTACGCATGTTGTAGATTATGTAGCATCATGATATGAGACCGTTCATTCTTATCATTCTTTATTATGACTGAGATCACTATGCCGAGGTCATGAAAGTGCATTTCTGTGGGATCATTGGAATCCTTTTCATCATAATTATGACGGGACTATGACTATATCTAGAGAATAGGTTGAGACAAAGAGTGTCACTTCAAGACTCTTGTCTTCACAAGTATGCCTGAGACTGTTATGTCTTCATGACAGCGTATCTCCATGACTGTGTATAAGGTTTCTCCATGAAAGTGTATAGATGTCTCCATCACCTGCATATAAATGTTTCCATGGCTTCGTGTAGAGTCTCCATTGACTGCATATAGATCTCTCCATGAATGAGTCTTCATGACTGCGCATAAATATCTCTATGCCCTGCGTATAAATGTCTTCAAGAACAGTGTATAAGGTCTTTATTGACTGTGTGTAACTTCAGTTCCTTTTCATGACAGTAGATAATTGTGGCTATATGTCTTTACTGCAGTTCCATATACCTTGACTGCGGCTCTTCTATCACTGCGACTTCATATACCTTGGCTCTCTGTGGCTAGGTGTCTTCCTCACAGCAGCTACTGCGGCTTCCTTTATATCACTATAGCTACCCTTTATGACTACGTTTAGGGTTGTTTGGACAACGTATAAGTGCCTGCATTTAGGGCTGCATATAATTGTAGTTCGTCACTGCTTTTAGGGCTTCACGTGGTTGTAGTTCATCACTATGTTTAGGGCTTCACGTCGCTGGGATCCTCTCCCTTCATCTACGTCTTGATGTCTCCTCCATGACTGGAATTTAGGGCATCACTTGAAGACCAGCGTATTTCTCTTAGTGCCTCTCTCCTTCAGCAAAATCCCAAAGACGTGGCGAGGAGGAGATCGCATGAAGAAGATGTCAAAATGACTTCAAGTCCTCTTCTATTTATACTAAAATGTAGATGATGAATAGGCATGTCTATTGGGCTTCTAAGCCTACTCAAGTTACTTGTCGGAATCGGATGATCTTTAGATCAATCCTACACCTCTCAATGAGAGGGATCAAATAAAAATATCAGTTGTCATAAATGAGATGACCCACATGGAATTTGGCCCTAGTTGTCAATTTTAAAACTCCCTCTCAACTAAGGAGAACTCCATCCACTGATCCATATATCAAACTGTACTATCTTTACCATCAGTGCCCTGCACTGCTCAGCGCTACTCAGTTCTGCTCTGCCCAGCGCTGCTCAACTCATCTCAGCTCTGCTCAGCTCAGCTCAACTCATCTCAGCTCAGCTCAGCTCAGCTTTGCTCAGCTCTGTTGAACCATGAAAAAGAAGAATTGATCGAGAATGTGTCATACCATTCTCACTGACCCGAAGTCAGTGTCAGAGTGTGTACCACTGGTCCCAGACCAGTCCTCAACCGACCCGAAGTCAGTGTCATAGTATGTACCACTCTCAATGGTCCCAGACCAGTTCTTCGCTGACTTGAAGTTAGTGTCAGAGTATGTACCATTGGTCCCAGATTAGTCCTCTACTGACTCGAAGTCAGTGTCATAATGGGTACAACTCCTACAACTGGTCCCAAACCAGTATCATTGATCCCAAATCAATGAAGTTCATCCTAGCATAGGGAGTACGGTAGATACAACAATGCGTCCATCGGTACTACTATGGTCCCTCTCCTCATTTCCCTACTCATTGATCAGATGAGAGGTACTTCCCATAAGTCCCGCACTGCATGGGTAGGATGCCTCAATAGGAGAATTAATCATCCTGTCCATAGTAGAGCAAATCACCCTGTCCCGCAAGAGAGCGAATCATCTTGTCCACAGCAGAGTGAATCATCATGTCCACAGCAGAGTGAATCATCCTATCCCACAAGAGAGTGAATCATCTTGTCCACAGGAGAGCGAATCATCCTGTCCACAGGAGAGCGAATCATCCTATCTAGTGCGCACCACCAGGGGAGGGTGAGTCACCCTGTGGTCGTATGTTGCTCCAGTAAGAACCGCAAACCCCCAGAGCTCCCAGAGCTCAATGTATGCACCATGCAGGACCCTTTTACAAGGGTCTCTCGACGACTCCAAGTCGTTCGGGAAGATCATAGATTTGATCTCTCCCCGGAGCTTTGACAAAATGACGACGACCTATACATCAGTCTCAATACGATGTAGCCTCCTTGCTCATTGACTTACCATATCCCAGATAAGGTAGTATCTGATGTCCATCTGCTGGATCAATCAACGAATACAGGATTCCTCAATAAACAAATCCCACCTCTAGTTGTCACAGAGAATCACAGTGGTATTCATCATAGTTATAAGAATAGCTTCGGCGTGAATCATCATGTGTACTAACAACTCACTGAAGAGGTTCCACAACCAGGCAACTTCATACGAGATCATACTCATAATCCAAAAAGAACCAGCACTGAGAAGTGCTCTAGTGTTCCTCCACACTACCTGCCCAGTGAGCATTCGAATAATTATGCAGTTTCATATTTCCGGCGGTGTATCTCAATCCATGGGAGATTGTGCTCCAAAGATATCTCAGAGGATTCTTGGCACCAATCCAGTGAAGCTCAACCAAATATGAGCTCACCATGCTAACTGCAAAACATATGTCCGGACGGAAGTTCACCAAGAACATCAACGTGAATGGGTTTATGAAACTTAGAGGCATTTCCCAAATCTGGTCCGACATCACTACCATGTAACTTCTGAAAATTAAGATCCTTGAGGTAGTCACAGGCTAGCAGTTTATCATTCCACATTCGGAATCCAACTCCCTCTTACTTCTACAAATGAGAGGGTCTGCACCTGTTAGAAATAAGTTGTCCTCATAAGGTGTTGGTATGAGAGGTCTAACATCCACAACCTTCGGATGGTTTGGATCAGTTTCACTCCTAGTGAATCTCAGCTCCATCTGACAGTTATCAATCCTCTCATACTATGCCCGGGGAGTTTTGCTTCAATCCATAGAGAGCTTTATTCCACCTGTATACATGAGATTCCTGACCATGAATCTCAAACTCCTCGGGATGTTCCAAACCTGAGGATCTATTATATGAGGGGAATAGTCCCCTTGTAAGATTTTCCTTCGGTACATCTCAGACATGTACTTTCATGCTTCTTTTTGAATTCAGGAATTCTTGTCAGCGTCTGGCTCACAAAGCTTTGGTGCTATATGTCAAAGGACATGGTTCCTAGTGGACTTTCAGCACCATGATACAACCCTGAACTCAAAAACATCTTTGAAAATTCTATTTTCAAACATGTACCTTTCCATCAATGAATGCCATCCTGAAACCTTTGACTTCCATCGCTGAAATTGACACCAAGTTCTTCTTGCGATCAACTACATGAAAGAGATTTTGTAAATGAATCGAGTTACCCTCATTCAATTGAGGGATAACATTCCCTACACCCTTTCCAGGATAGGTGGCATCGGCTCCAAGTATAATTCCACGATTGTTTCCATCTCTACGAAATTAGAGAGTGCACCCATCTATTCGATGAAGTGCCTTGAAGCACTACAATCAATAAGCTAGATTCCCAAAGAATCTAAAGGAGAG
Source organism: Pinus taeda (assembly GCA_000404065.3). Classification (NCBI taxonomy): domain Eukaryota; kingdom Viridiplantae; phylum Streptophyta; class Pinopsida; order Pinales; family Pinaceae; genus Pinus; species Pinus taeda. The sequence continues at coordinate 358,234 of APFE030978698.1, forward strand.
GGCCAATGCAAGATAACGCTTCTTAATCTTATCAGAAACAACATTTGATTCTTCATACTTGGGGTTCCTTGCTTTCGTTGAAGAGTCGACCATTTGATGACCTGCATTACCAGTGATTCCTTTGATCATTGACGATGTCCCTGGAATGGTTGTTATCTTCGTCAAGAGATGTGCCTATGCCATTTGGACACTCCTTCGCATAATGGCCAGACTCAAGGCATCCGCCTTTCCTTCCACCCTTAGATCCAAACTTCCCAATGAAGTGATCTTCTGTTGTGCCATTCTAATAATATTCTCTGCTTCCACTTCACCCTCGGTGAATTTGAAGAGGGATGAGGAAGCCATTGATCCTTTTGTCCTTTCCCAACTGTCTTCGGTGATTGCTCTTTCACTCTTGCTTAGGCATTGTCTTCACCTTAGCTTTGATACCATGTTACTTTTAGGTATGTTCTATGCTAGAGCAATTTAATTCAATTTATTTTCCAGATTAGTAATCACATCAACATAAAGTAAACTGCAGATAGAACATAAATATAAATCGCAGAAGACAAGCCAAGACAAGAGGACACAAGATGTGGCGCTAGCCAGGGACAAACCCCAATGTGGGGAAACCCTTGATCAATTTTTCTTTTATGTTCTTCAAAGTTTAGCAGAGACACTGAGAGAGAGTACATTTACAATAGAAGTCAGTATTTTGATTTTTGATATCGCATGAGATCAGTTGAAGACATATTGCTTCAATTGATTCTCTAAGGTGACTCCTTCACCTATCATAATGCTGCCTTTCGTCCATTCGCTACACCTTACCATGTAGGACCATGTTGTACCATCACAGTGTTGGACCTAGATGACTGAGCTGCTCTCATTTGTTCTCATCATCATGCTGCTCTTTACTATCATGCACATCATGCTACATCATACATCATCATGATGTCTCATACATCAGCGCGCTGTCTCATCCATCATCAAGTTGCTCATTATGTTGCATCTTCTATCATCATGTAGCCTTATTCATCATCATGCTGCTCCTTATTGAGATTGCTACAGAGATGGTCTCTACATATTCTTCAAGCCTTGCAACTACGCATGTTGTAGATTATGTAGCATCATGATATGAGACCGTTCATTCTTATCATTCTTTATTATGACTGAGATCACTATGCCGAGGTCATGAAAGTGCATTTCTGTGGGATCATTGGAATCCTTTTCATCATAATTATGACAGGACTATGACTATATCTAGAGAATAGGTTGAGACAAAGAGTGTCACTTCAAGACTCTTGTCTTCACAAGTATGTCTGAGACTGTTATGTCTTCATGACAGCGTATCTCCATGACTGTGTATAAGGTTTCTCCATGACAGTGTATAGATGTCTCCATCACCTGCATATAAATGTTTCCATGGCTTCGTGTAGAGTCTCCATTGACTGCATATAGCTCTCTCCATGAATGAGTCTTCATGACTGCATATAAATATCTCTATGCCCTACGTATAAATATCTTCAAGAATAGCGTATAAGGTGTTACATGAACAGCGTATAAGGTATTTATTGACGGCGTGTAACTTCGGTTCCTTTTCATGACAACAGATAATTGCGGCTACATGTCTTTACTGCGGTACCATATACCTTGACTGTGGCTCTTCTATCACTGCGGCTTCATATACCTTAGCTCTCTGCGGCTAGGTGTCTTCCTCACTACAGCTACTATGGCTTCTTTTATATCACTGCGGCTACCCTTTATGACTGCGTTTAGCGCTGTTGGGACAGTGCATAAGTGTCTGCGTTTAGGGTTGCATATAACTATAGTTCGTCACTGTGTTTAGGGCTTCACGTGGCTGTGGTTCATCACTATGTTTAGGGCTTCACGTCGTTGGGATCCTCTCCCTTCATCTGCGTCTTGATGTCTCCTCCATGACTGGAATTTAGGGCATCACTTGAAGACCAGTGTATTACTCTTGGTGTCTCTCTCCTTCACCAAAAACCCAAAGACGTGGAGAGGAGGAGATCACATGAAGAAGATGTCAAAATGACTTCAAGACCTCTTCTATTTTACTAAAACGTAGATGATGAATAGGCATGTCTATTGGGCTTCTGAGCCTACTCAAGTCGCTGGCCGACTTGACAATTTATCTTATAACATAAATAAATTCATAACTCCATGAATACTTGTCGGAATCGGATGATCTTTAGATCAATCCTACACCTCTCGATGAGAGGGATCCAATAAAATTATCAACTGCCATAAATAAGATGACCCACATGGAGTTTGGCCCTAGTTGCCAAAATTAACATTGGGCAACTTAACTAGGGCCCAAGCCCACTAGAGGAACATTATGACACCCTACAAGCGAAGCGTTGAGAGCCATGGGACTCCTATCACTTGCAAAGCATCATTCCATTCCATGGGCACCCACAACACCCCTAATAGTCTGCACTTTGCCCCACATTATTCATGAGATGATGCACTTGGACCAACATGCCCCAACTAGCTTAGCAGTGTACACATGGTTTGGCCGTTGATTCAAGGGCTACATGAGGTTTGTCTCACCCTTTGAGCCAAGGAGGGCTAGCACCATCCTCAAAGCCTACATTGTAGAAGAATCAGGGTATTATATCACCAGGAAACACATGAGACCCATTTTGTGCCCCCAAACACAAAACTAGAGTCCACAAGATGATTTGCATGGAAGTCTAGGGGCCAACCCCTAGATCATGATCTTTGGAGACCTCTACACTCACTTTGGCACTCGAGGAGCTCAATGCATGCCCTAGATGGGCCTACGCATGCATGACAACAACATTCTGACCTCTTTGTGGTTTAATATTTATGTTTGCACATTGGTTGCTAGGTCGGCATGTGACCTAGATGTTTTGTCTCACATTATTTTATAATTTTGGGGGCTTATAGCCCTAATTTGACTTAGTAGGACCTGTATATATTGAAGATCATTTCATTTGATCTTCTCATCATCAAACTTGTGAATTTCGAACCTCTTATAGAATTCGCACTTGCTTCTTGTGGGTGATTTTGGAGATACTTGGATGCATTTTGATATATGGTAGTTGATTTTGACATTCTTTGGAACTCTTTCTTACTCTAATGGAAGGATATATTGCATGTTATCTTGTACATGGAATTATTTGTTGAATATATTTTTCTTTAATGTCTAATGCATGGAACTAGGTTAAAATTATGTGCCCTAATTTGTTGAAGATCAATTTATTGACGAATATCTAGATTAATTTTGTATGCATTACTCATTGTAACATGTAATGAACGTTCCTAGTGGAGTAATTCTTGTTATTCTCTATCAAAATCCATTATTCCATTTAGTAGTTAATTGTTGAAATTTTGATAGCTAGGGCATCAAATTTCGACCTCCTTAGAAGGAATTGAGCTTATCTTAAACATCCTAGACTCCATATCCCCATGGGACAAGGCACTGATCCTATCACTTGGTGATCAACCTTAAATTTTCTTCATAAATTTCTCCTCAAATTTAGTCTTTTTAACGTTAGGAAGAAAAACTAGGGCTTGGAATGAAATTTTAGGAAGGGGTTTTTTTTGTAGTTTTAGAGCCTAAACATCTTGAGGTATGAGGTAGGTCTTGAATACATGACGTATCATTTTGGTGGGAAACCACTCAAATTTCATCCATAAAATCTCTTATTATGGGCGTTGCCCTAAGAGCGAAACCCTTTCTCTTTGGTTTTGACCTTGTGAACACTTTTTTTCACCGAAAAATATCAAAACCCAAGGTCCTAATCCTTGATTTCTAGGACTTTGCTTTGACATTGTTTTACTTCCTTAAAGCATTGAACCATTATTGAGCCTCTCTTGAATGAGCTCTAGCTTTATCACTGTGTGCCTTATACCTAGATATCTATTTTAAGTGATCTCCCTCCTATGAGGACTCCTCCCATCAATAAAAGTTTGTAAAGAGGCAGGGGTTTTGGTTGAGGTAACATTGGGCCTCTACCCCATTGTTAGCACTTTGCCTAGCTTTTGTCTTGTAGGGTTTCCCTCTCCAAGAACTGCTAGATTCTGTGGTAACACATAATGAACGACACATCTCCCTCATTCTTATCAACACACCAATGAAATGATCTTAACACAAGAAATATATATGTATGGTATTGAAATATTTTTTGTTATTAATAAGTTTTTTAAATACCATGTGTCAACTCTATGTTAAGAACTCTATGTTAAGCACTGATGAAATTACACATCTCCCTCATACTGCATTTATAAAGTACCTATCCACCAAATAAGAAATTTGTTGTTTTCAATAACTTTCTAATATATATATATATATAGTAGATATAAGTAGATATAAAAGGTGAATATTGAAATATTATATTTATAGGTGACACTGAAATGTTTTTTCCTCATTCATATTATTTTAAATGACATGTGCCAACTCCATGTTAAGTTTAAAAGGAATTAATCATCTCCCTCATCTCCCTCATACTATACTATAGAAAACACCTCTTAATGCAACCAAGAAACCTTACCTCCAATCTAAGCACCATGGCAAACCCCAAGACATTTAATCCCACACTGCATTATGTTGCCCAGATGTTCTAGTGAACACAGAGCAGAGCCATTTAAGTAATCCCAACAACCCAGCGTTCCACCACAAAACCTTGGGATTTAACCACTTTCAACTTCATTGAAGAATGGATCAAAGGAAGTGCATGTTGGAAGGATGTGATTATGGAGGTCACGGATTTCTCAAAATAATGAATGTATTAAGCTCATACAAGAAGGAATCTAAACAGAAACTTTCATGGGCCTTGTATCATTAGCTTTTATGTCAGAAATTACCCCATAGTCTTCTACAATAATCTTACGACTATGCTCTAGGAGTCGTATAATTTGTAATTTGAAATTTTCTAATTTTCTGAAACAAAATATGTATAATGAAACACATGCATGCTTTAGCAAATATATGCAATGAAGGTATCAGCATGGATACTTACCAGAAGGGATCAAGTTCCTAGTAATGGCACAAAAATTGATTCACCTTGGAAGGATAATAGACACACAAGGCTACATACCAAATAATATCCCTACAATCAAAGAAAAAGAAGCTACATGTTGGAAGATATGGTATCCACTAGTCATAAGAGTAAAATGAGAAAGGGAGTTGTCACTTGAACAAAAACAAGGCAACTAGTTCGGATATAAATTTCTAATGTCAAAAAAAGGATGGGAAGAGCCGGAATGGTGGGTCAACCTGTTATGGAAACTAAAATGCCCAAAAAAAGCCAAACTTTTCTTTTGGTGTACTCTAAAAAAGAAAATTCCTACTTGGGAAATCCTCCAGTCCAGATTCAAGCAAGGCCCGGGGAGATGTTCATTATGCAAAGCTGACTCGGAGTCTATCAATCATCTCTTTTTAAAATGCCCTTTTGCCAAAAGAGTTTGGGGAGAAGTTCAAAATTTATTAAAAAAGCAGTTAAGTTGGGAAGGGGATACTATTCCCGGGGCCTGGGAAAAGTGGTGGAAGCATCATACAGAAGGAAATCTGCGGAATCTGCCCCCCATCATCTGCTGGGGCGTTTGGATAGCAAGAAACAGGTGTATCTTCTCTGACAAAGAAACCCCGGTAGAATATATTGCACTCCAATGCACTGCTATTATTTCCAATATTCGAGAAAAAGAGGACGTAAGGAATCCAAAAAAAAGCAAAGTGGAACAAATTAATCCAGGGATCCCGTGGGCCTATTTTGATGGGGCCTCACAGAACAACTCAGCAGGAGCAGGAATAATCATCCATCTAAATGTGAATCACATCTTAAAAGCTTCAGTAGGCCTAGGCAACGGAGCAAACAATTATGCTGAACTCTCCACTCTAAAGCTTCTTCTTTGTTGGTTAATTCACAGGAACATCTTCACAGTTCAGATCTTCGGTGATTCCCTAAATGTTGTAAAATGGGTAAACGGTCAATCTAGACGCCAAAACTACATGCTGAGACCTCTACTTGAAGAGCCTTTGAATTTAAAGCTTTCTTTTAATTCTTTTTCAATCGGTCATATTTACAGGGACAGAAATGAAGCAGCTGACAGGCTTTCTAAAGGAGGCTTGCAGCAAACTATGGGCAGTTGGAAAATAGCTGAGCAAGAACATGATCGGATCCGTGTGTCGGATCATCCTCCCTATGCTTAGCTTTTATTATTACAGTTTCTGTTTTTGTTTTATTTCATATGGCTTATAAAAAGCTGATGTAAGCGGTTGTATACACAGTCTATCTTTTGACAAACTGTTTGAACTTATTTAGTGATGTCCACAGTTTACATCTTTTTTGTGGGTTGTTTTCCTCATAGAGGAGACCCAGGAGAAGATAATGGTTCCGGAATTTTGTGATTCTGATGCTTCTATATGGGCTGTTTGTAGAAAGAAATTGTCTCAGGAGGCCAGAGTTTTTCTTCCTTCTCAGTTTTGAGAAGGTAGACCCTTTTTGGAGCAGCGACAGGACTCGTTCCTCACAGCAAAATGAATGCGTTTAGCATATACTTGTAACTTTTTATCAAATACATAAAAAGTTCGGTTTTTTCTTTGGAGAAAAGAAAAACAAAAACAAAAACAAAAAGGCAACTAGCATCATTAGAATAAAAATAAAAGGCAACTAGCATAGCAAATGGATGTCCACAAGCCAACAAAGAATTGAGCACTTAATGACACAAAATAAGCTACAGAATGCCAATGATGCACATATCTTCTCTTGATCCCTCGTTGAATTAAAATCCACCACTAACGGAATTGATATGGCTTACTAAGCTATCTCTTCGAAAGTTGACCAAATACCTTTTATTATGAATTTAAAAGCCTATACAACAGCATGATTAAAACTATACTAATGTCAAACTCTTCCAACCAGGTAAAAATTAACCAACTAGAAATCCAGAGAGATCCATTCAAAACTTTCTGTTTATAACACTTTTTACCATTGTATCATGTGTGTTATTAGGCAGATTTGTAACCATCAGGTGTATGAACAAGAGGCCCAATGTGTGCATACTGCATATTGAGACTGAATAACAACCAATACAAAAAGAAATCCCAAGTGAAGACAGTAATTAGATCCAGTGTTGGTTGTGCAAGAGAGTGTATCACATCATTTCATAAACTGTACACCATTGAAAATGAATTGCAAGGATCTAAGATTTCAAGGCTTGAGATCGAACAAGTTAGTGATTGTTTTCAGAAATAATCCCATTAGTGAGTGAATTTGCTCTTTATGGTGGCACACTTACTAGAGCTTAGATTCATATCATGCATATGCTTTTTAGAGGTTGAGTGCAATATGTATCATTAACCCAAGTCAAATCAAGGGTCATGCATCTCAAACAAATATGTCATAACAGAACCATGAAGTGTCACATTCTTTACCACAGATTTTCCTAGAACCTCAGAGGAAATGCTGAAAAGAAGTGAGTTGTCTTTACTTATCCATTAGGTCGTTGTACTTGTGAAGCGCCTATTTTCTAGCTAAGAGTGCTCAGATCATGAAATAATCAAAACTTCTTTATTTTGTGAAGTATTAAACCAAATCGTTGGGACATTCAATTATGTGTGAGTGCAAACTTAAAACCTTAAACGCTTATTAGTTAGTATAATTTCCAGCATTAGTAGATCTGTGTAAGTTCACCCACCATAGAGGATAGATCCAATTCAACCACAGAGAAATGTGGATCAGCTTATATAAGGCAGATAGAGAGGGTGACCTGCAAAACCACACCAATTTCTAAACTGGGGCTCGCAACAGGCTATAATGCTAAATCGAAATGATTCATGGAGGAATGCAAAAGTAATAGCATCGGGATTGTAAACAATCCATTTATGCATCTATTCCAAAGCTTTGCAACATATGCTTATATGCAAATACAAAATTTGTTCATAGTTTTAAGGCTTGTTTAATAAGGATGGAATATATTAATAAGTAAAACACTATCTTGAATAAATTATTGTAGGGGGGAGATCGCGCAGCAGTGGAGCTCTGCAGGTTTTGATGGCGGGACTGGGTTACTACCATGGTTTTTGCTCTGTAAGCAGTGGTCACTGACCTCAAGGCTTTTTACTGCTGGTTGTCAGTCTTTCTAACCTTGTGGAACTAGTGGGGTTCACCTATTTTTTAACTATCCTCCCAAGGAAGTGGCCGACGGTTCTCTGTTGAGTGGACCAACAAACCCTCCTTAGTTTATTCACTACCTTCGCATTTCAAGAAGGGTTTCATCCTTGTGTTATGGTTTTTACAATGGCGGGGGAAGCTTTTTACGCAGCTGTCACGAGGGTTAAGCTGTGCAGTTACGAAACCTGTGGGTCTGTCTTTGGCAGTAGTTTAAAGAGCTGGCTTCCATCCTTCGTCTTCTTCAATAATTTCACAGCCGTAAGAAGGGCATCCTAGTGGTTCATTTGCAATGGCAGGGGAAATGGTTTATGGTCCCGAAGGTTACGGGCCTTTGTCATTGTTACAAAGTTTTTGCCGGGAGGTTACGGTCTCTATGGGTCAGTTTTACAGCAAAACAGCAAAAGGTTTTAGTTCTCTGTGGTATTTCTCAGGAGGTCCTCATCCCGGTCAACAGTGGTCCTCATTCCTTGTATTTCTTGGAACAATGCCTAGAGTAACCTTGGCAGTTGGTGCTCGAATGGATGAGCAGCTAATAGACTATTCAACTGATTCTCTAACTGCAGAGACATCTGGGTCAACTTCTCCCGTCTGATTCCTGCTGCGACTGAGCCAGTGGGAAACAGTTTACCGGTCACGAGGGTGCAAGGGGTTACTATGCTAATGAATGACATGGACGTTACCATACAGGACCTGGACCCGCAACCATTAACGGCTGTGACGGAAGGTATTTTTAGCCTAGGAGAGGGCTTAGAGCCCCCATTTCTCTCCATCCCTTCACCTTCAGATCTCCACGCTTGGTCTCCGGTGTATCCGATGGGTGCAAACCCTTAAGGCGGTGTTGGTTCCTCCGTGGAAGGGGTTAGTGGGTTGCTCAAGGTTTGACACCAGAACAGTTGGGGCTTCTTGGGTCTGCCCCTTTTTATCCGGCCTTCCAACCAATGGGATCTGCCCCACCCTCAAGTTGTTTCAATGGCATAGCTGGGCTAGAACAAGGCATGGAGGATATTAGATCCTCGGACTCAAAAGACAATGGCCAAGCAGAGGGCGAACAGGCTGCCCATTCACTGCAACGGCGTACAAAAAAAATCCAGGAACTCAAAAACCAAAGAAAGGGAAGGCGCTTGGTCTTTGGAGAGGGCATCGCTATGGCCCAAGTTGCCCTAACTGAGAGCACTGTGCTCGTTGGCAGGGTTCGGGGTAGGAATTACACGCCTATGCGATTGAGGAAGTGGACCACGGAGATTTGGAGTAACCTTCTGATGCAGCTCCCTGGCATTCTTTCTCTGTCCCGTGGTTGGTTTGCCTTGATCTTTTCCCACCTTGATCAGGTAGATTGGGTTCTAACTCGATACTGACACATCGAGATGACCCCTGTGCTGCTGAAAAGATGGTCGTCGATGTTCGACCCGGAAAAGGAGAATCTCGGCATTGGTCCAATTTGGGTTTGTCTGCCTACCCTCCCACTACAGTTTTAAGCTGAGGAGATCTTCAAGGTGATTAGTGATGACTTAGGAGTTTATTTGGATCATGACAGAACCTATCAAGACATGGGATGTTTGGCTATGGCTCGCATTCTAGTGTATCTAGACACCAGAGAGGCCTAATGGAGAGATATTTGCTCCATATGGGCGACATTACTCGTCGACAAATCCTGGACTACGAAGGCATTCCCTTTCGCTACCGAAAATGTCATGAAGTGGGGCATCTTTACAAACACTGTCCTAGAGTGACCAGGCTGAGCCAAAATCTGGCCAAATCGTTGGTTTCAACTTATACTCAAACTTTGGAGTCATAGTTCCCTCCTCCGACGGACACTCATGAGTCTACTATGCCTATTTAGCAGGAGTCGCAACAGCTTGTCTCTCATCAGGACTCCATGTTCTCAGAGCCTCCTCCAGCCAGCTCACGTTCCAGGAACACGGCCTTCGCGGGTACTCCTCCTTCCTCTATCCCTCGTTTATCTCATGATGTTTTGGGTACTGTTAATTTTTCTTCATCTATGTGTATATCTGGGTCATTTTTAGAGGTTAGCAAATTGTGCCCCCTAGTTTGTCATGTTCCCTCGGCCCCTCCTTCCCTCCCAGCATCCATCCCCCATACCTCTACTGAGCGGTCTATCCCTTCTCAGGGAGGCAGCTCGCCTTCGAGTGGGTCGCATCGTTACTTCCTCCATTCTCTCCCTGCTGCTCCCTCGACGGCCTTCGGTTTGGATACCGATCCTCCACCTCCCATTACCCATAAACTCACCCGCGGCCGACAATCTAAAATCTTTAAAGCCATCAACAGGGCAGGTGTTGAAGTGGCTTCGGGGGTACAATCCCCAATTGACTGGGTTCTTAGAGCAAAGGGCAACCCACTTACTGCCCCCCCATGATTTGTCTCTCGTTCAATTGTAGGGGTTTAGCCAATCCAAACAAAAAACTGGCTCTCAAGAGACTTTGTCTTTCCGAAAGATTGGATGCTATTTTTTTATAAGAAACGTTAGGCAAAGGAAGCCAGGTTAATCGACTCTTATTAAGTTTTCTCCCAGACAGAGAATTTCACTTTCTGGATGTTAGGGGCTGCTCTAGTGGCTATGCCTTGGGGTTTAATAAACGCTCCACTAAAATTCTCAATGTCTAGTGGGGGAAGGGTTTCTTGTGGCCGATATAGTCTCGGTGGAGCTCAACGGGCCTCTCGGGCTTATCAATATTTATGGTCCATGTTAGAACAGGGAATCATACTGGAACATGCTTATGGGGGCTGAGTGCATGCACCATGAGAACATAATCATAGGTGGAGACCTTAATTTCTCCCTTGTGTTAGCTGAATCGTGGGGTTCCCAGGGTCAATGTGACCACGTCACAACTTTATTTGAAAATATGCTAGATTCCCATGATTTACTGAATATCAATCCTGCTAAGATCAAGCTGACCTGGCAAAACCAAAGAACGGGCGCAGAGGCGCTAGCTAGAAGGTTGGACCGTTTTTTGATCAAGGCTCCTCTCCTGGCAAGTTTGAATTTGTTTCATCAATGGGTGGGCACAAGAGGGATCTCGGATCACTCTCCCATCTTTTTGGAGTTCAGGGATAATAATTTTAAACTGTCGGCACCCTTCAAATTCAACTCTTCATGGCTCCTGGATGTGAGCTTCCGGAAATTAGTAGCCGACTCCTGGATTCATTGTTCCCCGGATGAACCCTCCCCTCCTACGATGGCTTTTGCCAAAAATTTAGCTGGTTTAAAAGCCAAAACAATTATCTGGGCCAAGGAGAAGCGAAGGAAAGAAGAGGAAGATCTACTCAGAACAGAATTGGCCCTCAAAAATTCGAAGCCTTGGCACCCAGCAATATGACTTCGACTGATTCAAGGGCTTAGCTAGTTCATCTTGAAACAGAAAGAATCAAGCTTCTACGATCGCAAGAAGAGCAATGGAGGCTAAAGAGTAGAGCGCTCTGGTTACAAGCTGGAGATGAAAACTCAAAATTTTTTCAGCAATGTGCAAGGCGCCGGAAGTCTATCAATACAAACTGGAACTTCAAGATCATGAGGGCAGAAAAGCAAACTCCTTTGAGCAGTTGGCTGACATGGGGGTTAGACATTTCTCCAACATATACAAAGCGTCAACATGTATAACTCTGCCAAGCATCATCGGTACTGTTGAATCTTTGCCCAGGTTTGTAGAACCTCATGAGGTGGAAAATTTAAATTCCACGGTTACTAGAGGTGAATTAGAAGCAACGTTGAAGTGCTTTAAAAAGGACAAGAGCCCATGGATGGATGGCCGACTGAATTCTACAGCTCCTTTGAGCTTATTGGAGATGATCTTCTTCAGACTATAGAGTGTAGAAGAACAGGCAGAATGTTTGATGCCTTCAATGTGACTTTCCTGACTCTCATTCCCAAATCAAACAACCCTTCCTATTTCGATGACTACCGGCCCATCTCCCTCTACAATAGTATCTACAAAATCATCTCTAAAACAACTGCTCTTCGTATCAAACTTATCCTTTCCCGGATGATCTCCAATGAACAGTTTGCATTCCTCAGCCAGCGCCAAATCCATGAAGCTATTGGGATGACCCAGGAAGCCCTCCATTCGATCAAAAAGCTACATAAAAAGTCCATTATTCTTAAAATTGATATGTCCAAAGCCTTTGATCATGCCCGTTAGTCCTATCTCCGTTTTACTCTCACTCATAGCGGCATTCCCCATGCCTTCATCTCCTGGATTATGTGATGTCTCTCTTTGATCTCTTACAATATCCTCATCAATGGTGTTGCCTCTGATTTTTTTCATGCAGAACGCGGACTTAGACAAGTCTACCCTCTTTCTTCGCTGCTCTTCCTTCTCATTATGGAAGGGTTTAGCAGGCTGATTAAAAAAGGAAGGGAAGAAGGTAATCTCGAGGGTGTCCAGATCTCTGATATGTCAACTCTAACCCATCTTTTATTTGTAGCTGATTTTTTTAAATGGAACCTTTTGTGACGCATATGCTTTCAAGACCATTCTAACTCTCTTTTGCAAAGCTACAAGTATGGAGCCTAATTTTGAAAAATCTACAATTATCATCGTAACCTGTCAACTGCATGAATCAAGATTTGCTAGCCAACAATTTGCCTATGCGAGGCAAGACTTAGATGTTGGACTAAAATATTTGGGCTTTAGATTGAAACCAAATGGTTATCGTATCATTGACTACACCTGGCTCATCACAAAGATTGAAAGCATAATCAACATCTGTCAACAACGTTGGCTTTCTAGAGCAAGTAGGCTCACTTTGCTCAAATCGGTTCTGGAAGCAATCCCAGTTTATTGGATGTCATTGGCCTGGATCCTCAAAGGTTCTAAAAAGGATCCAACAAATCTACTGTCGTTTTCTCTGGAGAGGCCAGAACACAGGGCAAACATTTGCTTGGGTTCGCTGGGACAGAATTGGAAAACCTAAAAAATTGGGGGGCTGGGGTATAAAAACCCTTCAGTTATTTCCAAAGGCACTTGCTGCAAAAATGGGTTGGCACCTCATAAACTCTAGAAGCCTATGGCAAGAGGTAATTTACTACAAATACATCCACCCGCTTATTGTCTTGGAATGGATACGCAACCCCTCCAATTTGTCGTCTGGTGCCTCTATTATTTGGAAAGCAATTACTTAGTCCCTCCCCCTCATTAAAAGAGGATTGGCATGGAAAATTGATAAAGAGGTCAAGTGAGAATTGGCTTGGATGCTTGGAGCAGTTGTGGCAATGCTCATATTCTTCCACGTCAACTCTGTAATCATCTCAAGGACACAGGTATCACCCATTTAGCACAAATTGCAAATGCAGATTAGGACCAATGGCAGCAACAGAGTTGGTTGGACCACAGGGTGCTTAACATCCCAGCTCGCTGGAGCGAAGACTGACAATGCTTTATTGGGGCTCTTGAGGAGGCCAATGTGAGGATCAATGATCAACAAGATGTCCTTATTTGGGCCCCTAACCCCCATGGCAGATACTCTCCAAAAGCAGGTTATGTGATTTCCATGGTTGCTAGAGAAATTGGCGATATCTGCTGGTGGTGGCACCACCTATGAAAATTAAAAGCCTCGCCTAAATCCAGACTATTCATGTGGTGCATTTTCATGGAGAGAGCCCCTACTGAACTTAATCTAATGTGCAGGGCGTCCCACGGTCCCTCCAGATGTAGCCTTTGTAAACAACATGAGGAAGATACAAACCATTTATTTCTCACTTGCCCTGCAACGACTTTCTTCTGGTCAAGGATCACTACTTCCTTGAATTTGCAGACTGTCTGGTCTGAGCATAATGTAGGCGAGGCTTGGCTCAGATGGTGGACAGAAGCACAACCTCATAAAGACAGGAATCTGCCGCTGCTTATTTGTTGGGGTATATGGATTAATAGGAACAAATCTATTTTTATGGATGCCACGATAAATTGGGAAACCTTTTGTACAATGTTGATGGCTATTTTTAACTTGATCTCGGATGACCCTGTCAGCAAGCCCGCCCGGGTCATTGTCCCAGAACTTATCGATTCTAGTTTTCCCTGGGGTTACTTTGATGGCTCGGCTCAGGCCGATGGATGTGGGGGGGCGGTTCTACATATTGACAACCTAGTGTCCTACAGAATTCAAGTTGGCCTGGGCAAGGGTACCAACAACTATGCTGAACTCAACAGTCTTAAATATTTCCTTCTATTTGCAAGAGAACTAAATTGCCAAAAGATACAGATTTTTGGGGACTCAGCGCACTATAAACTGGATAAACGATGTAGATCACTATCACTTGCACACACTCAGAGACACTTTGGCTGATATCATTACTCTAAAGTCTCAATTTGATTCTTTTGCATGCTCACACATATACAGGGAAAGGAATGAGATCGCTGATCATCTTTCCAAAGCGGCCGCACAGCTGAACAGAGGACAATGGCAGATTCAGGAATTCATGGAGGGTACTTTCTACCGTTTTTTCCACCGAACATTCATGGAGACGAATGGGCTCAACACTGAATAATCCCTTGATCATTCCATTTTGGGTTTTTTGGTTCTATGTATAATAATCTTACTGTTATAACCTGCTGTTTTTACTTATGGGACTGAACTCAGTTTTATCCTGTTTTTGATGTATTATCTGGACTTCTTTGAAGTTTATTATCAGCTACATCATGGATGTTTTTTTGTAAAATTTAACTATACTACTTGAAGTGCTCCTCAGTGATTGCATCACATACATGCAGCATTATACAACATGTGATTTTCTCATCTTATTAATGAAAATTATGCCTTTTTCAATGGAAAAAAAAAAAAGTAAAACACTATATTGTTTCATTAATCCCCAATTAATAAGTGAAACCATACACTATTTCATGAACCCCGGAAATATTTCATGAGAATTCATAATTGTTCCACAAGCCCACCCTACAGCTCTGGAAGAAGCAGATCTTTGTTTGACAGGGTAATATTCTTTTAAAGATATGGAAAAGGAGGTAAATAATTCGCTAAGTTCAATAGTGAAGGATTTGTATTGTTTCATATTGAGCACAGAATAGTATGTATATCTATATTCCCAACATTGATGTCCATATGCAGATTATATAGAGCAGATTAGTTCCTCCATTTGCAAGCTGTATCTACCAGTTCACATACATATACAAAGATTTAAATGCAGCTATTTAGAAACACAATAACATCTTTGTATTCGAATATAAAATATTAGCAAAGTAGAAATTAGATACATATTTCAATCACAGGCTACGATCCAAAGCCACTGAGTACAGAAAATATATATATGTATATATATATATATATTTTAACCGCATAAATATCTGCTACCTACATACCAAATAAGAGCAACAATGGCAGGGATAAAAGAATCCCCTCCTTAAGCTATACTTCTCTCTTTAGAATGGAAATGGAATCAGTAGATTTCACATGTAGGGTGTTGGTTGATGCCACTAAGGAATTCATCAATACTAGAAATCCATCTGTCAAGCCAAAACCCTGTTTAGTTATTTCGACAAACATGTCGCAAACTTCTAATTATTGCTTATATATTTACAAACTCTGCATTCCAAACACTCTTTTAAAATAAAATATGACAAATTGCTACATGGAATTTAGGGAAAAAACTGATTACCTGAGCGGGCTTTGTTGAAAACCTTTTACCTTGGCTTGAACGAGATCTCCAACCTTCAATTACTAGTAAGAAGTAATAGCTTTTCCTCTTTTGTTGCCGAGAGACAATGTAAACTTAAACCCTAAGGGATTCAAATCCAAACCCGCTAGGCAATAAAAACCTGTCGACTTCAAAAATGGGGTTTGTTGTAGCATTAACAGCCTGTCAATTTCAGAAACGGGATTTGTTGTTTCCTGTGGAAAACTGTAAATTCCCATATCCATTCATTAAAATTGTTCCGAAGAAATAAATGAAGAGAAAAAATGATGTAATTATTCGTGTTCTGCATTGGTCTATCCCAATCAAATTTCATGTATTTGGGATACTGGAGTTTATTTTCATATTTTTTAATATTATGGTCAAAATTTTTGGATGATGATAATTTAAAGTTTTGTAAAATATAAGGATTAAAATTATTTTATATATTTTGGATATTATGATTTAATTTTTTTTTCTTTTAGAATATGGTTAAAAAAATTTGGATGGTGATTAATTTAAATTTTGTAAAGGAAGAGGATTAATGTTTAGTCACTCCATGTTTAGATCATTATTATTGATTCAAAGGTTGAGATAGGCACAAGGCCAGTCACAGCTTAGCTTTTTTGGCATGGCCTTGTGCACATAAGCGGGCAAGAATGAAATTTGGCATTCCAAATCGTGCCTGCCGGAATGGCAAGGTAAGGTGCAAGCAAGCATTGGACAACAAGGTAGGGCAAACAACAAATTGGCACAAGGTCAAACAAAACTTAGCTTTTTTAGCACAACCTTGTCCCTGTGAGTGGGCGAGGGAACAAAATTTGGTGTTTCCTGGGAACGTACACATGGAACGAAATTTGGTGTTTCCAAGGCATATTGGCACAAAATGCCAAGCAAAGGCACAAGGGAGTGCTATGAAACAAGGTGGGCCAAACAATAGATAGGCACAAGGCCAGTCACAACTTAGCATTTCTGGAATGAACTCATGCGAATAGGCAGGTGGTGAGAAGAAATTTAATGTTTCTGAGAAGTACACACATGCAATGAAATTTGGTGTTTCGTGGGCATGCCCACACAAAACAACGATGTAAGGCACAAGTGAGCACTAGGAAACAAGGTGGGCCAAATGACAGATAGGCACAAGGTAGGTCACAACTTACCCTTTTTGGCATGGTCTCGTGCCCATGGGCGGGCGACAAAGTGTTTCCAGGGTGTGTGTGCATGGAATTAAATTTGGTGTTTTAAGGGCATGCTTACACAACATGATGAGGTGAGGCACAAGGGAGTGTTTGGAAACAAGGCAAGTCAAAAGATGGATAGGCACAAGGTCAGTTGCAACTTAGAATTTTTGGCACGGCCTTATGTGCATGGGTGGTCGAGGGAACAAAATTTGGCATTTCCACACACATGGAATGAAATTTGGTGTTTTCAGGGGTGCCCACATAGAACAGAATTTCGTGTTTGCATGGCACACTCGCACAAAACGAGGGAAGGCATAAGGGAGCATTGGGCAACAAGGCAAGCCAAACAATGAATAGGCACAAGGTCAATCACTACTAAGCATTTTTTACACGACCTATTATGCGCAAGCGAGCATCATTACCAAATTTGGTGTTTCCATAGCATACTCGCATTGAATGAAATTTGGTGTTTCCATGGCACATCCACACGAAACGAGGTAAGGCACAAGGGAGCATTGGACAAGTTAAAATGAATCATGAATGAGCACAGGGCCAATCACAACTTAACAATTTTGGCAAGACCTCTTTCGCACATGCGGGCACAATCACCAAATTTGGTGTTTCCCAACACGCTTGCACGGAATGGACTTTGGTGTTTCCATAAGATGCCCGCACAAAATAGCGAGGTTCATCATGTTAATTTTGATGCACCAAGGCAGCGCTAGTAAGCGTTGGTGTTAGGCCCTTGGAGTTGTGTGTATGATGGGCGAGATTCTCATTGCCATAAGTGCAACGATATCACAAGAAAAGGGACAAAAACCAAATTTGGGGTTTTTGGATGTAGATTCATGCGCCAGTGAGTGGGCATGCCAAGACGTGTACAACTAGGCAAATTGGGCGATGGAATGACTGGGTTGGGTGTGCATGCTAACCGAACAAACTAAGGTAACCAAAGTGGTGAGAGGAGTCATATCAGCTCATCACACAATAGAAAGGAAGGATGCAATGATAAGCATACATAGAACGACTAGGCAAGGCAATGGTTGCACGCGGTACATGAGACGAAATGAGCAATGGCATGACCGCACGACAAATAGGCTGAGGGTGCACATAACTAAAGTTTGAAATAGACATGGATCAATTGGAACGTGAAGGGACACATCCCTTCACGTGCCCCTTATTCATGTACAAGTAACACTCGCAAATTGGAGGAGGAAGAAGCACACAACCCAACAAAACAAGCAGGAAACAAGAACCGAACAAAGCAAAGCAAAGACTCACACAAAATGGGCCATAGCAGAAGTCATCCCATCTAATTCAAGGACTTGAGACTAGATGAGGTCGGTCTCTAATCAGGGGGTTGGAGAATCGGTTCAGTTGGGACTCATTTGGGAATAAGTGAATTGTTGCAAGTTGAACCAAAGATCATGAAGAGCAATAGCTCTTGCTGTATGTTGTAAAGAGAGGGGGTCGTGTAGAAGGGCCACTTGCCTGAATATTGGAGTTTTCACATTGTAAAGGGAGGGGGTTGTGTCGCAGAGCCACGCAACCAAATTTTGGTGTTTGCACATTAAAAAGAGGGGGGCTCACACTAGAGCGCCATCCTCCTGAATTTTTGGTGTGTTGTGAACCGAATTTTGGTGTTTACACCTGTTCAATAATAAAGCAAGTTGCAGGCTATTTTAAGCAAAAAATTGATGTTTGGTTTAATTGTTGAAGTATTGAAGAAGATGATGAATATGACAATACTTTACTTGGTTCTATATTGTTGTTATGATATTCCTCTAAATAACAAGGATAGAATGTTAATAACATGTATTGTATTATGAGATATAGTCCAGGTGAAGTAACTTTGTTCTAGTATTAGTTGGTTGTGCATCACATCAGTGTTGCACACTCAAGGTCACAGTGCACCTGATGTGCCATGTAACTGTGTGTAGCCTCTAGGATCATGACAAATGGGCAACAAAGCAAGCCAAACAACGGATAAGCACAAGACCAGTGACAACTTAGCATTTTTGGCATGGCCTCATGCGTGTCGGCAGACCACAGGCTATAATTTGGTGTTTGTGGGGCACATGCACACAAAATAAAATTTGGTGTTTTCAGGGCATGCCTGCACATAACAAAGTTTGGTGTTTCCATATCATGCCCGCACAAAACAAGGAGGTAAGGAACATGGGAGTGTTGGGTAACAAGGTGGGCCGAATGATGGATAGGAACAAGGCCAGTCACAACTTAGCTTTTTTGGCATCACCTCTTGTGAAAGAGCAGACATCATCACCAAATTTGGTGTTTCCATGATGCACCTGCATGGAAGAAAATTTGTTGTTTTCATGACATGTCGCACGAAACAATGAGGCAAGGCACAAGGGAGTACTAGAAAACAACGCATGTTGAATGATGAATAGGTGCAAGGTTGATTGCAACTTAGCACTTTTCGCATGGCCTTATGTGCATGAGCAAGAGATGGAACGAAATTTGGAGTTTTCTAGCCCTGCGCACACAAAACAAAATTTGGTGTTTTTGAGGGCATGTGGACGGAACAAAATTTGGTGTATACAAGGCATGCTTGCATAGAATGAAATTTGGTGTTTGTAGGATGCACTAGCATGGAACGAAATTTGGTGTTTGCAAGGCGCCCTCACACAAAATGAAATTTGGTGTTTCCAAGGCACTATGGCATGGAACAAAATTTGGCGTTTTCAAGGCACACTTGCATGGAACATAGCTTGCACACATCAACCAGCTAAAACACAATAGTAATCAGGCCAATAAAATAAACCAAGGCTCTGTCAGCTCAAACACAATAGTAATCAGACCAATAAAAAGAAACCAAGGCTCTGTAACACTTTGTCATTGAGGACTCTGTTTTCAGTGCAACTCTCTGCATATGGATATCTGACTGAATTGAATCACTCCAAATGCAAAATTGAGGAACCATCATGAATCACTGTGTGTTCAATTCTTATTGTATAATGCTCAGTTTCAAACCCAATGCAAATACAACACATAGCTACTATTATTGGTGCTTAAACCCAATACTCTAGCTATTGATACAAGCAATACTCATCTATGTAATGTCTTCTGCTTACTCCATGTGGCACTCCAGATTCAATTTTTGAGCTGTTACATAAACCAATTCTTCACCACATCACTCCACCAACAAAGCTCTGAATCAGTATGGCTCTAGATTCAACTAGTGCATTGGATTGATAGTTTGTTCAACTCTTCAATGCACTCAACATAAGATGTATCACATGCCAACATTAATGGTTTGTTCAACTCTGTAAAGCCTCAACAGCTCATAAAAATAAGAAACTAATCTAGCATTGATATGTTAAACCATCAACTGGAATTATGCATTTCTCTAGCAATGAATAAGAATGGGATTGATGTGGCTGTCAGACAGGATTCCCCAACAAGATATGTTCTCATTTATAATTCAGCTCAGCAATAATAACGGACAACAATGTTTTACGTTGGCTATAATTCAAATGTAACAAAATAATCCACTCAAGGATATGAGAAACATGAACCAACTTCTGCCCCTTATTTTCCAAGGAGACTCACATCCACAACTTGCCAAGAAATCACCCAGCTGAAGGAACATACATCCAATGAAGAATGTACGGTCAACAGGCAAGAGGAGTCTTTCAAGAGACGCGTACAGTCCAAGTATAGGCGGGATTACGGCTCAGTATTTCAAACAAATGTCCCAGGCAATGAGGAAAATGTCCCACATGCATGAAAACGGCCAATCAGAACACCCCAGACAAATTAGAATTCATCCAGGCAGGTAGAAAAACGTCCAACAGTCACTGGGAGCACCCCAGGCAAGTTAGAATTTGTCCAGGCACTGAGAAAAACGCCCAAGCAGTTTTCAGGCAGCAAATTAAGCCTTAGAGAACAAGAAGATGGCTTGTAGCAGCCATGGCAATCAACAATGACATTTTTCCCTTCTCCAATAATTAGTCAACTAAAAAAGCAAATTTGGAATTGGAAACTCTCTACAATTGTGCAACAGCCATATTATATGAGCCATTGATCTTGCATCTCAACAATCAACCAATGATGTGCACACCAGAGCTATTGGGATTCCTTAATGGCTAAGAGGAATGAATACATAAAGCAAAACTCAGCATTTCCATTAATAGAAACTTTACACCGGTCAAATTTCTAGGCAACGATTAGAAGACAAAGTAGCTTCATTTTCAACTCATAGAAAGAAAAATAACATAGCATATAAATAAATTATTCACAAGAACATGAAGTTTCACCTGAGGAAACTTGAAGTAAAAAACCCCACATCAATTGGTTTGCTCAGTCATTAATTCGGCAATCTCTGGTTACAAGGCAGTTAATGGCTCTAGGTGCCATTCAACAATTCAACAATACTTAGCTTCTCTGTGCATCCTCACCTTTCTTGGCCAAAAGCGCTTTGTGAGTGAATGTGAATGGAGTTCTGTGAAGAGATGGGGTAATGGGAAGGCCAACAGTTTGACCTTCATTTCCCTTTCCTCATTCTCTTTCTCTCCTATATTTCTTATTATTTTTCATTTCAATTAATTATTTTATTATCATTTTATTATTGAACTATACATTGCATTGTTTTTTAATGTAACTTACTACCTTCCTTTATTGTCAAATTGCCTAAGGTACAGAAGCTTACAACCATTGTTTCTTGTTCAAGTCCATTTCAAATCAATAAAATATCTAGGGAATAAAGAAGCAAGTTTGACAATTTCACTTCTAGTGCCTTATAAACATTGTAAAGATGTTTAACCCCCATCTTAGCTAAGCTATGAAAAGTTCTTACCATATTATTTTCCTCATTCTTCATTTCCCATATGAGTTTCCACTTTTCCTATGACTGGCATAATGATGAAAAACCTTGGTATTCTGATCACCTAGATCTAACCAAATGACTATGCTTTTCATTCTCCAGTTCATCTCTCTATCCCTTAACAATTTATCCCTCCATGATTCTAGTTGTTTGATTTGATAGATCTCATCGTTGAAGACACCTCTCACATTTTCTTCAAACTTATCCATAATTTCCAGCTTGACCTCCTTAAGCAACCTATCCATGTTTCTGTATCTTTCTCCTGCCCAAAGACTACTTTTTCTTTACAACCCTGTGATAAGCTGCAAATTGTTCACTTGCCGAGGTTCTTAGATTTGGATCAGAAATCTTCCATGCATCCTTTACCATATTTTGAAATTCTTCCTCTCCCATCCAACTTGGCTGAAATTGAAAAGGAAAACTAGGTTTGGGATTATTGTTCTCCATCTCTAGAAAAATTGGATTATGCTCAGAGCATCTGTGTGGATCAATCCATGTTCTTTATCTATCTGGTATGTTAGAAACCTAAAATATGTCATCATTTTAGAGACCCCATCATCACCAAACATATTATTTGATCCAAATGGGACCCATAGAAATAGGCTCAACATCAACTAATCCAACTGCCTCAATGTGGAGATGTCCACACCACTTGTGCATACATTTCACGTACTAGTCATATATGCTCAGTTCATGACCCCAAGCTTAGCCTTCTAAGATCAACAACTTAAGCATACCTATTACCAACTAAACTCCTTTCTTGAGGATCGAAAAGAATCTTGTAGTTATGTTAGGATTGCAAGGATAGGAATCAAAACAATTCACCATAATCATTCACATTTAGACAAAGTCGTCATCCTTTAGGGTGACTGAAATTCCTTTCTAACAGATTTGGTTACAACTCGTTTGGCAAGGTACATGCTCTCTTTTGAGTGTTAATTCTTAGGTTAGGATTCTGAATGATCTCCCAAAAATAAAGCCCCCAACTAATATAAAATAATAGGATCTGCATACCGAATAAGATGAATACGGGCCTTTGTAGCAAATTTTTCTTTTTGAACTTTGATATCTGCATTTTCTAGTAGGTGTAACAGTGGCATGCTGCAATAGCTTCTGCACTCTAAAGTCTGCACATTGCGCTTATTTTTTTAAAAAGGCTTCTAAATTGCAAGGCATATTAAAAGTTCAATTAGGAAGCTTATAACTCTGTCATGCCTTGCCACTCTACTAAGGAGTGCAATATATACTTTATATTCTCAAACGGCCTATGAGACAATCATGGCTCAACTCCAGTGATTTTATGCTGTCAACCTGTAAACATACCCAGACAAAGTACTCAATTTTGCAAATTCGAACAAACTTTACTGACCTAAAAAGTGCAATAACTCCTTTATATTCTCAACCAGCTTATGAGGAAATCATGGCTAAACTCCAGTGATTTTATGCTGTAAACTTTTAAACCATACCCAGACGAAGTACTCAATTATGCAAATTCAAACTAACTTTACTGACGAAACTTTGCCACTAACCTTTGGGTGATAAAAGAGAAGTGTGATCTTGTAGGAACGTTTAAAACCATTTACTTGAAACCTAAATGTTATATATCTAATATCTATCTATCTAAACCAGATATACTTATACCACCCACTCAGTCCTATTGAGTGTTGATAATTAAAATGTATGCTTTGAATATTACTGACTCCAATTGGTCTCTCTTTCTATGGTTGTGGTTTTGATACAGGTAGCATGTCCAACAGGTTATGGCCATTAACAGTACTGCTCTTTTGAAGTTCCATTTGCTGATAATCAGAAAAGTGTATATTCATTATCTAAGTATTTCCTTGTATCAAATAAAAACTTGGATGGTATGTAGTATGTACTATGTACAAACATGAGCAATTCTTATATGCAGGCCAATCATTCTGCATGTTAATGATTCCAACTTTTTAAATTGCTATTGTTGTTCGTCTTACTTTTGGTGGTTGTCTCTCGATGTGGCTGACCTTTTTAAGCCCACCTATAATACCAATCATTCAAATTCCTTGTTAGCGATAATCAATAAACCTATTATTCATGTATATACCTGCACTCAATAAATCTGAGGAGAATCAATTTTCATGGAAAAAAACATGCACTTGTTAAGGCCAGCTAACCTCTTTAGGAATGAACCAATTTAAGTTTTTGGGCTCATCTTAACAGCTTAATCCCTCTGAGACTGAATCAATACTGAGACTGGAGTTCATTTTAGAGAAAAGGTGATAATCTATCTGTGGGTGACTTTGTTAAATCCAAAAAGAAAAAACTCAAAACAACTCTGCACCTGTAACTGCATAAAACCTGCAAAATGAGTAGAAACTTGAAAGCATCAAAAGCAACAGGAAAGTAGTCAAAACAGAGAGCAAAGTGATCGTGTTTATAGTTTATATAGGTTTTACGTCAATGCCAAATGATCTAGAACATTCCATGTTCCGAGCATATATGCAGAAAAATTCTGAATTTTTCGAGTTGGTTAGACTCATATATGCATATATGATATATCAAAGGAATTATATGTTTTCTTCAGATTCCACTACACATTTTCAAACATTTTCAGCCCATCTAGAGAGATTGTGACCATATTTTAAGGTTAAAATGGCTCATGATGGCTAATCCAAGCCTGGATGAAGTGGACATGTATAAGTATGTATTTCAAGAAATGTTAGTCTATATACTTGCTCAAATTTTCACCGAAGAAATGAATTACGTAGGTGGTTTTGTATTGTAAAAGGAACCAAAATCTCTAAATGGTTAAAATGGCTCGTGATGGCTAAATGGCTGGTCAATTCCAGGCCTGGATGAAGTGGACATGTATAAGTATGTATTTCAAGAAATGTTACTCATATATACTTGCTCGAATTTTCACCAAAGAAATGAATTAGGTAGGTGGTCGTGTATTGTAAAAGAAACCAAAATCTCTAAAGATGGACTCCACACATGCCTTCAGCTTTAACAAATTTATCACACAGACAAAAAGTATAAAAGCTTGAAATGATAAGAAAACATTTTCCATTGAACATGATGGATCAATACACTATCTAATAACTTACTGAAATAATAAAATAGAATCATCTGTACAATGATAATGTGTACATCTTAAGAATTAGGGTTGGCCTATTTTTAGTGTGTTATATCTAAAACATACCTTCAGGACAGTGGACTACCTACAGCTAACTCATAAAACGGATCTATAATCTCAGTGATTCATCAGATATTCAGCTTATATTACTAAAAAGTCACAAGAGAGCCAGAATAAATTTCTTGCCAATGGCCTAAACAAGATAGTTTCCTTAAAACCATCACACTTTCATATCAGTGACAGTAGGAAGCTATTCATACATGCATATTACTTAGAAACAGGGCAGACAAACAAGCCTGGTACCACAAATTAATGGTAATATTTTTGTAATAATGAATAGGGCATGCTTTCTTGAAGTGAAATTATCAATCTAATGATTGGACATGTCTAAGGTTAATACAAACCTGGAATCGAGAGAAGCCCAAAAGCACTACTCAATCTCAGAAGAAGGAATGATGAATATAAAGTTAAAAGGCCAATTCCCAACAACTTGCCTGGGCGCATATCATTCATGGGCAAAACCACCAGTGCCCACAGAAGCCCTGTTACAAGAAATCCCAGGGTGTAAAACAAACTGGTATCTTTTGGAACGATATAGGCAGCAGGTTGCTTGGACCAGGATCCCAGCAACAAAGGGACTCCGAGTCCAACAAGTGTATTAAACATAGGTCCTGCATAGCATCCTGACATTGCAATCTGAACCCCATCTCCTCCATTCAACGCTAAAGCAACATTTGACATCAAATCACCCATTGAATTCCCCCAGGCCAGCACTGTCAAGCCCAAGATTGATGGATTTATCTCAAAAATTACACCAAAGGAAACCAACAGAGCCACCAACTCATTTGCAATGATGTAAAACCACACTATACTCATTACGAAACCTCCAACAACCCAAGGAAACAAGAATGTCCGTGGAGGGTGCTCTGTCTTGGTTGTAAAATATCCAACGGTTCCAAATATAGCACCCAAAATTCCTCCAACAACATATGCTACGTTGCCAATACCCAAGGGCTTGACTTCTTGAATATTCCAGAGCAGAGCCAAAAGAATTGGTGACAATGTTACAGATGCAACTGCAATGCCTTTTGACCATCGCTCATTTTCCACTATGGGGATGGTCAATTGTCTTGGTATTGTCAATGGCCATTCGACAAGACACTGTAGAAATCCAGATAAAGAACACCTTGTTTGATAATTTTCACTGTCCTCACTCCATCCCCACAGAGGCCTAGTCTCTTCTACTGTCTTTGACAGTCCCTGATTTGAGAAAATAGCTACATTCGACGCCCACATCCATTGAGGCAATGAAGTCTCCAAGCGTCCATGACCATCAGCCAACCCTGTAGTTGACTCTAAATCCAACAGAGGACTATACATGGAATCATCTTCATCTTCACAACCGAGAGGAATAGTACTTCCAGGGAAAGACTGCATGGGTGTCATTGAATCCCACTTTAACTTTCGGGTTTGTTTCCTCATAAACTCATTTGCTGCAAGAGTGAATGCATATAGGATGTATATTGAAATAAAAGCCAATGCTCCCCACAAATTAATCTTTCCAATGAACAGAATCAGAGAAAGCGAAGCAAGGGTCAATAGGAAGAAACAAACATCCCGTATAAAGCTTCGGCGATCAATCTGTGCACGTGAACCCGCAATGAATAGAGCAACCAATCCAGCCACTACACAGGTAATAAAAACTGCACCTCCTAAAACACTATTGAGTCCCACTTCACCAGCATCAGCCCCCATAAAAGCAGCAATACTTGCAAACACATCAGGTGCCCCATTTCCAAGAGGAAGAAGAGTCACTCCGGCCACTGTTGGTGGTAGCTTCAAAAGCTTGGACAATTTCTCTAAAGAACAGCAAAAGTAATCTGCCGCCGTGTTACCCAACATATAGAATAACGCGACGAGCCAGAGAGCTAGGATGACATAGCCAAAGATGGTCCATTTCTCACATGTGCAGTAGAAAAATGATATGTACTCAAAGAATCCCCCGGATGTGCACTGCTTGTTGGCTTTGATAAATTCACACGGGCTTCCATATCCTGTGTGTTCTTTCAATCCTGCACATAGAGAACCAGACTGAACATTTTGCACAGTTTCCAAACCAGTGGGCACCACAAGGCCTGTTTCTGAGGAGTTTTCTGTTACAGAGTGTTGTTTATCTGCTGGGCTTATAGCCAAAATTCCTGAAAAATTAAGCCTTGCTTCTGATGGGTTTTGAATTAGAATTCTCGACCTGCTGCGGTCTATATCCAAAACTGAATTATCTCTATTGAATATCCATTTGTGTGATGCTTTTGGGCCACTGTTGGATTCGAACCTCTCCAAGCTCCATCTAAAAGAAGCTTTTGAAGAATCCCCACCGAGGAAAAGGGGGGATTTCACAAGGTTTTTGCGGTCAGAAATAAAAATAAACAGCAGAACAGCAAACCCTAGATTATACAGTATGCGAAAGTGTTTTCGCAGTTTGCCCAAACCAAGTTTTGCCATAGTTTTCACTCAAGAAACCAAATTATATTTCTCCACCTCGACTAATACAATTTGGGTCATCGATTTCCCGTATTTTCCACAGGCGTGATGACGAATTCAATCTTCGAAGGCCAAATATTTGGGAATTTCTATGCTCCCAACCCCTCACAGCAATTCTGTAAAAGGATAACAGATATTTATTCTGGACAGAAAATGATCATGGGCATCGCTGAAACGGAAGAAACAATCAAAAGGGTACCTGAATTCGACTTGCAGTCGCCGATTCAGTGGATTCTGGATCAAATATTGTCGCCTCATAAAGACCTCGACGCTGCAATTATCAATTTTCCCCGTTTATTGGCTACCCAAAAAAGGCTCTGACATGTTTGATAACAAACAGGGAATCTGATAGAGAAAAGAAGCAAAAATTCATGTACCACATGAGCCGCGTGGCTTGAAAGATCTGCCATATTGCATGGCCAGAATCCAGAAGTGGATTTCCGTGGATTTCCGTCCACTGACGGAAATGACACCGATTGGGTGGGGAAATTTCCGCGGGTTTGCCTTGCGAAGACAAAGTCGAATGACTTCCCTTCAATACCTGTAGATTGACAAAACCATTTTCTCGCATACGTGGATCATAATTTAGATTTTTAAATTACCATTAACATCCATTAAATCATTAATTAATATAATAATTATCATGGTATGATGTTATTAAATATTTAAAAGAAAATATCTCCATCGAAATGTTCGAAGGTTGTTTAATAGCGGTTGTCTCTAAGCCGTCATAGGCGAGTTAGTCATGATAGCTAAGAGAATGTAGAAGAAAACTTAAAATGAAGGTAGAGCTTAGAATGGGTTTAAAAAAAAAATGTTTTTCCTTTAAAATTTGATTTTGAAAGTATATATATAATTTTTCAAAATCAAATTTTAATTTGCATTTTCCCATTTTCTTTATATTTTATATTTATTTATATATGTATAAAATTATTATAAGGAGATATAGAATAAAATTTAATGTTGAAGAAATAACTTATAATTAAAAATATAATAGAAGGGTGGGTGTAGATTAGCTTAAAATATATGTTTTTAAAAATAATTTGGTTTAATAATATTTATATTTTAGATAAAAGATAAATACATTTTACAATACAGCGTGAGTGGGTTTAATATAAGCTTGAGTGGGCCTAATGGTTAAGAGCGTGTGTTTCTTTCTAAGAGGGTGTTAATAAATTAAAATGAGACACTAAATTGGTGTATAAGACTTTTTTGTTTGTGAGACAAGGGACTTATTTTTAAGTTTACAAAAGCGTACATACTCCACTAACTTTGGTTTTGAACCTATGAATCTTTTAGGAGGAAACACATGCTCTTAACCATTATGCTCACTCAAGTTGTATATATAAAGTTAACAATTTTATGCATGTGATGTTTTTGTCTTTTTCAAAAGATTTTGCGATACAATTTTTAGCAGTAAGTTAAATGTGATTAAAAAAATTAATCATACATATATACATATATATATTATAATATTATATATATATATATATATATATATATATTATATATATATATATATATATATATGCATTGATTTATGTGTGTGTGTCTTTCATTGGATTCTTGCGATATTAATTTTCAATATGTAATTTAGTTGTTTAAAAAACATTTTTGAATGTACAAATGGATTCCCTAAAAAATCCCTAAGGACACTCGAATTTCGCAAATTATAAAGCTAAAATTTATGATTCCAAGAAATCCCCACCAAAGTTTGGATAAATTTGATGGAAAAAATGCTCAAAAAAGAGCAAAAATGTCTAATAATTAGACTGCACTAATCAATATATCATCATCTTAACCTCAATTTTTTAAGTAACACAAATATTGGGCTTTTATTTCCTTTTAATCTCCCTCGATGTCTATTACATTTTAGGTTGAGATAGAGTTATGCTTATATATAATTACCAATGATTTGCCTAAATCATTTGTCCTTCACATATAAGAAAATGATTAAACATTATAATAACATAATACGACAACCACCCCTTATCTCTCTTTCTATAAGTGGGAGAATTATAGCATAAAGGAGGTACATATGTCTCCTTGTTGTCCCATTTATGCACAAATAGAGTTTAGGCTCTTTGAGCTTTATAAAATTTATACCCACAACAATTAGTAAATTCATTCATCTTGAGTCATATAAACACTATAATCTAACCAATGTTCATCATCACCTCACCTTACCACCACATAAATATACATGTCAACAATGCATTCTTTGAAATATGGCCCTCTCATGTCTATTTTCCTTCGCTCTACACTCCCTTATTGAAGGTAAATAAAAACAGTATCAATAGGATCCTTAATGTCAACATTGTACATTACTCCCATTACAGGGTCCTTAAGAAGAAATATATATACATCAATAAGGATGACTACTTTATAAGTATTGAGATATCCATCTATTTACTTTGAGCTTCCATGTGTAGTTTTAGATCTAGAATTGTTTAATTTGATATTATTGTTCATTGACTTATTTGGAACCAAGG
This sequence comes from Pinus taeda, assembly GCA_000404065.3. Classification (NCBI taxonomy): domain Eukaryota; kingdom Viridiplantae; phylum Streptophyta; class Pinopsida; order Pinales; family Pinaceae; genus Pinus; species Pinus taeda. Next base: position 388,183 of record APFE030978698.1, read on the forward strand.
AATTACACCACCACAATTTCTCAAAGGAAATTCACAGTTTGGCTCTTAATATATACAGTAGAGCACAAGCTAGTAGTGGTTCCTAAGGCATTGTATAATAGAGAAGGAAAAATGTCAAGTAATGTTGTAATGGCAGTGACTAGAGGGAGGTTATGGTCGATTAGTAGTTGGATGAGGTGCCTACAGTGGGTTACATTGAGTAGATTGGCTAATTTATGAGAGCAATGGCTTAGGATGAATGAGCTATAAGCTTATAGCTTGTTTATTTTCCCTATTGTGAAGGTTTCAACCATGTACAGAAATTACCTGTAAACAAATTCTTAAAAATAGAAAATATACAATGGTGAGAACAGAAAATATACATAGAGATTTTTCTCTTGGAACCCAAAACCGTGAAAACCAGATTGATTTTTCATTATATTCATTTTAATGTAACAATACATTATATACATGTTGAAGCATTCATAAACCCTCAATCCATTAACCCTAAATTAGAACATAATTGTAGTTCCCTTGACCAAATCTACAAAATACCATGGGCAAAAACCATCATGCCCAAAACCATGTGCAAACCATGGGTGGGTCTACCCACCATCCTTGGGTCCACACTGTGTAGGGAGGGTTATTTCCCCCTTGCAAACCCTCCTAGCAGGGGGGTTGTCGCCCCCTTGTTGTGCCTAATGTTTGTTGTTACTCACACAAACAATGTAACACATACCCAACATATTGACCAAATAGCCCAACCTAAGGGTGGAATCTACTCTAGTTGCCTCTGGTGGGGTGGTCAATTTCTCTTATGCAATGAGTTTCTTAGACCAATATCATGAAAATACAAGTAGGCATTCCATGTTTTATAATTTGACAATTTATGTCTTTATTTTATGTTAGTGTTGAATATATGTATACCTTTTTATGTGATTATGCTTATGAAAATATATGGGTAGGCATTGTCATGTTTCCCATGATTTCAGTAAATTTATGACTAAATTATGCTACTCCTATTTAATTCTACAATCAAGCATGCATTTTTTATTTATTAAGCTTACTTTGGAAGTCAAATATATTTTGTTTAAGGTGATTCCAATTGGTAAATGGCCAAAAATTGCATTTGGGTTCAACTGAGTTTTGTTTTATGTTGGGAAACAATTGATAAGTATGCTACAATGTGGTATTAGTGCTTTGCTTCGACACTGAGGCCTTTGAAAATGTTATGAAGTAAATTTGGGTGATTTCAAGAGGATCGAGTTTGAATCACAAAGAGTAAGGAAATCACATAGTTTCCCAAATGCAAGATCATCTAGGAAGAAGAAATTGGAATGGATGAGAAGGGAGGATTATCTTATGAACTATCTCTGAAAGAAATGAGATCCATAATTTACATATGCAGAGTTTGATCTCCTTAATCCATAGGTTCATGAAGTAATTGAGAGCGTTAAATAAGGTTCCATGCGGAGTAGATAGAAGACCACATCTCTTAAATCAAGCAGGAAGTGTGATGTTGTGAAGTTAATGGTACATAGGGGAGAAGCCACAAGGCACACAAAGAGAGGACACATCATGGCGAAGTGGTTGAGCAAGTTAGTGGCTTGATGAGTCAATGGAAGGGTCTAAGGATTTATTAAGTGTGGGTCTTCAGATTATCCCCAATAAACAACGATTGAGGTTAATGTAGAGACACAGGGGAGGGTTTGAACACAAAGGCCTCAAAAGGTCCTAAATATTATGGGTCATCAAATCAACCCCAAGAATTAAATATTGAGTTTAATATGAATCCATGATAGTCAAAGATCAAGTTTAATTAGGTGTTGTTTGGGGAGTTTGAGGAAAGGATGCCTAAAGACCTTGCATAAATAGGGGTTGTATGCTTCAAGGTAATCTCTATTGTTGAAAAAACATCCCAAAGATAGTTATGAACAAGGGCACCAAAGGATCTTGTAATTGTTGGGTATGTGCTATATTATTTGCATGACTCTCCCATTTTTTTATAGTTTTCGCTTTTAATGGTTTGTGGCATATGGTGGTTCAACCCATGGTTATGTAATTCTACCTAAAGAATTGTGGTTGTATTCTAATACAGGGTTAATGGATTGAGGGTTTATGGATGCCCTAATATCTACATATTGTATTGCAAAATTATAAAGAAATAATGTACTAAGAAGTCTTTCTACTTTTTCGAGTTTGGGTTTCTAGGGTAAAAATATTTGTGTTAATTTGTATGTATACAATGTCATTGCATCTTTTTGGTTTTTATTAAGATTTTTTTTGTAGCAACTAATTGTACGGAGTTAAACCAAGATTTGGTATCAGAGAAATTTGCCTTCAAGGGGTTGCCTTTATGGCTAAGGGTTTTGGCTTAGGTCTTGTTATAGTGGGAGGTTTGTAGTATTAATTCTTGTGGTGAAAGGAAATGGAAAGTAGTTCAAAGATAGAGATCGATAAATTCAATGGGCAAAGTTTTGAGCTATGGAATCTTAAAATGAAATATTTGTTGGTGGATCAACGAATCATTGTGGATCGAAATACTACATCGATAGGGATGTTTACAGAAGGTTGGACCAATTTGGATCAAAAGGAAAAGAGAAATGTCTCTCATATTCATTATTATTAAATGTTTTGGGAGAATCTCAATGAAGGCATTGTGGAACAAGTTAGGTGCTTTGTATCAATCTAAGTCCCTTGTGAACAAATTATTCATGTGGAAGAAGTTTTATAGCCTAAGGATGGTAGTTGGAGACTCAGTAACAAATAATCTAAATGTAACATACTCGGTGCCTTAATGCTCAATTAAGGATATGGGGTATCAAATTTTTTTCTTCTTCACAAGCTTAACAATAAGCTCTAATACCACTTTGTCACATACCCCTACTAAAATTATCCTAACCACACTTGCAAAAATTGGTTTTCATCTCTCATACATTTTGTCAAATGTTTCATATGAAATCAAATAAAAAACATTGTTATGATTCAACTATGACATACTGACGGAAATATACCATCCAATCTTGCAACTTTGGATTTCCTTTGAGGTATTTTATCAAATAGTTTGTATGCAATTTGTAATAAAAAAAACTTTAACGCATTTCTTCAAATGTTTTGCATGTAAATAGGCATATATTAACTATAGTAGTTTTACCATACAACAATACTATCCCCATCCACAAACAACAATTTCATTGTGGAATTTCATGAAACAAACTATATGCAATGAACCATTAAACCATTTAGCCATTTATTCAAACACTTTGCATGCAAACTAATATAGCAACTTCCTCAAGGAATATTTCATAAATTATAGTAGTCAAAGTTCTTAAAATCGAACAAATAAATGGGAGTTCCCCTCACTTTGGTCCAAGTTTAGCCTCTAGAACCTCCAAGATGAAAAGTCAAAACAAAAATGCCAACATGACATGTTTGGTGCATTATTTTAGGAGCATATAGCAAGCTTGAATTCCTATCATTGTTGGGTTCTTCAGTTTTTGGTAAGTTTTGATCTATTTTGCTTGGAAAAGGGTTGTAGAAATGATTAGCTTGTGCGGAAAACTAAATGGTCAACTAAGTTGGAAAGTGGGACCAGAAAAAAGGGAGCAGGAATCAGAAAGAGGATATGGTTATCTTGAGACTTGTTGAAGTCGCAAAAGAAGGATCTACACACTGTTTTTTTTTAAGGATCAAGAGGATAGGGACAAAAGCACTTAGATTCTGTCAAAGGGATCAAAGTGATCAAAGTAGACCAAATCAAGCGAGTGGGATCATAGAATGGAGAATATCTATAAAAGTTGCAAGGATCAAGATGAGAAGGGAGAGAGATCGATCTTATGCTAAGATGTGGTCAAAATGAAGACTAAAATTTTATATTGTGCTTGATGCAATTTGATTTGATATTTTGCAGTCCCATATTCTCTGAAAGATCTTGCATATCTTTACGAATTTGTAATGTACTAGTCCTCTTTTATAATATAAAGGAAGTGTTGTGGGGATCAATTATGTGTCTATGTATGTGAAATGATTATGATTTAGTTTTCCTCTTTATAAAAAATTCTATGTTTTTTCGATGCATTGACTGTTATTTATTTCTGTAAACACTTCATTGTTAAATATATAAAGATCTCTAAATCATCATGCACATGATGTGTAATTATATAAATAATGAACCAATCCTTTGCTAGTATGTCCTTGACATTGTCTATTGGTCCCTTTTATCCTTAAATGTCTCACCATGCCTCGAGTGAGATGTTTCTCCCTTGCAAAGGAATGAAAGTGTCGATGTTGCGCTAGACAATATTAGAGTTAATGGTTGAACCTTGGGTCTTCCAAGTAAATTTTGTGCCAACAAATGGTTTAGTTATTGTGACCTATGTATTCTGAGGGGATCTAGACCATGGTATTGAGGATTCTCAAAGGTGATATTCACAAGTCGTGGCACAAGAAGCTCAATTTGTTTATCCTACAGTGAGCTCAGCTAAGACAAAAGAAGTTGGAGTGGGTTAAGGAGGAGATCTTGTTTGCATAACCTACTTGCGGCTAGTCAAAAATTTTCTAGTGCAAGTTTCTTGAGGAATTACACAATTGGTTGAGAAGATTGCATATCAAGATAGGAAATGGGAACCTCCTTCATATTCGAATAACTTGGACTCTAATCTAGCCGATTTCCACCAACTTGATATTGAATTGACCAAAGCTATGGACTTTTGGGTTCAAGTGACTCTAGAGGGTTACATCATTGAGTTTGTTGCAAAGAATAATCAATCTTTCTCCAAAGCTGAAGAATTATTTAGGTATGGTTTGTGGGGTAGGTTGTTGAAATAAATCCCTCTATGGATTAAGATTTTGATAGTAGAAGAAAACTTATTGTCGTTTCAAGAGAATAATATGGTAGCCTAAAACCCTAGGTATTGGGGGTAGGGTTTAAGGGAGAGACGTTGCTTAGTAGTAGAGGATGAGGGGAAGTTGCAATGAGTGCAAAAGGTTCATGGAGAGATCAGTACTTTAGGGCATAAAGAAGAGCAAAGATAGTTGATGAGTGGTGGGAGAAGACGTTGTAAGAAATTAGGAGAAGGCAAAATTAACTACACCAAATAGAAGAGGTGTTCAGTAATCTGAGGTTACGAACATAAGGGACAGGTAGCCTAGTGTTGCGAGGTGCATAAATAGGTAGTGGAGTAACTTCTAGCCAAATAGGAGGGGTTGGAAGTTGCACAGTAGAAAGGATGAATGAAATCAATGAAGCCCACCAAGATTCAGAAGGAATTAAGATGCTAGACATACCTAGGCAACTAGTTACAGTGATAGACCAAAGTACTCCTTCAGACGATGAAATGTGTTTTGTGATGTGAAGATTATTTTATGAAGATGAATCATTCCCCTTAAGTAACAATATGCAATCTAACAATATGGGTAGTTCTCTCCCCATCCTCCCCCTAACTTTATCATAATCTTGCTTGTTTTATTTCAGAGTTAGCTAAGATTTTAAAGTTTCAAAAGGTTCATAGTCAATACACAACTAGTAGTTCTAGTAGTTTTGGTGGTAGCTCTTAGATAAGTTCATCAGTTTCTTCATGACCTAGGTCGCAGGGGTTCATATTGGTTCCACCTGGTCAATCTGCAATGACCGGGAATATAGTAGGATCGTTTACTTGGTACCCAAAATTTTCAAGCAAGGAGACGAAGACATTGAGCAACATTGGTACTTATGCAAAGCCATTTGGAGTGCTATTCGGACCCTAGATGCCACTAAGGTCATTGAATTTCAGATGACTTTGAGGGATTGAACACTTAGATGGTTTATGAAGTGGTACTACCTAAACTCGAATCTAATTCTTGATGCAGTTAAACAATAATTTATTAAAGAATTCAATCTCCCCCATACAGACCAATAGGGCCTAGCATAATTATGGGACATTAAACAATGTGAGGGTGAGACTGCATGGGAATGCATGAAACAATTTAAAGACTCAATCGAGAAACTCGCTTATGTGATTGATCCTCGTCACCAGTGAGATTGGTTCATTAAAGCTATGTTGTCGTTAACAAGAAATTGTTATGCAACTAGCTCACAAAACATAAGAGAAGATAGATCAACGACTTGAGAAATGGCCTCTTTGAGGGGGGAACCCTCTTTACATCACATAAATAAAAAATTCTTAGATGATACAAATGACAAGACCTCCTTGGTATATATGGGATTCTAAGGGGTCACAATATAATTAGAGCCTACATAACAATAATAATCTAAGGGCACAACAATAACAATATGGGGTCTACATGGGCACAACGATAACAATAGGGGGATACACTAATAATAACAAAAATGGGGCTACATTATTAATATAGGGACCTAACATGCCCATCTCCTTCAAATAAATTGTTGTCCTCAATGCTTGAGTAGTTTTGGATGCTTCTGTATAAAATTCTCATCCTCCCATGTGGAATCTTTAGTGGGTAAGTTCTTCCGCTTAATGAGATACTCTGAAATTGATCAATTCCATAATTGTTGGGTTCTTGTTTCCATGACTGCTTCAAGCTCCAATATGATTTTTCCTTCTTAGTCAAGTTCTGGTAATACTATTTGAACTAGGAGGTTGTTGTTGATAACCTTCTTTAAGCATGAAACATGGAAAACTGGGTGTACTTAAGAAGATGCAAGCAACTCCAATTTGTATGCCGTAGTACCAATATTTTGTAACACTTTGTAAGGACCATAGTATTTGGGTGATAATTTATTATCCTTCTTAGCTTGCTTGAGAGACATTTGTTTGTATGGTTGTAGCCTTAAAAATACTCAATTGCCTACATTAAAACTTATTTCACTGCGATGATGATCTACCTATTATTTCATTCAATTTTGCGCCAAATTGAGGTTATCCTTTAAGAGTTGGAGAACTTGTTGTTGATGCTCGATGTGATCCTCCACTGCTTGAACCTTAGAATTTTCTCTTAAATGTGATGTGATGGATGATGGATGATATCCATAAAGTGCTATAAATGGGGTCATTTTCGCTATAGTATGGAAGGAAGTGTTATACCACCATTCATCCAGAGGTAACCACTATTGGGGCCTTCATTTTTGAGAAATTATGATGTTTTTGGGAGAAAGAAGCTAGCTAAAAGTGGCGAAAATGGTTGTTGGGAAGTTGCGGAAATAGTAACCGGGGAAGGGAAGGAACTAGTGGAAGATTGGAAGTTGTAGAGAGGTCACAAGAAGAAGCAGATACAATTGAGCAGGAAAAGAACAAGGGTCGCTGAGGAATAAAGACAGTCGAGTAAGGGAGAAGGAACTAACAGTTCAGGTTGGCGTGCAAAGAGAGGGAAGAAGAAGGTAAAAGGCAGAAAATAGAACCGAGAAGGGGTTGGTTTGTGATGAGAGCTAGTATTGCAGCAAGAATGTTGCAACTCCTAGGCTACCAACTTGACTTTGTCAACCCAAGGTTTGTACAAACTTGGAGGTGATAATGCTGTATACACAAGTAACAGTGATGGTTCTTCCTTTTTTCACGGTTCAACTAGCAAGAGACCACTGGGGTTTTCAAGCCAAACTTCTATGGAGTCAAAAGAAGCTTGGTTTCTTGATGGAAGAAAGGGGAATATGCTTTAAGGGAGAGCTACTCTACTCCAATAATGGAAAAGACCGAAACTCAATGCTAAATCACATCATTTTCTAATTAACTGCCAAGAAACTATGCATTGCAATAATGCTAAATTAACATGAACCAAATGCTACTATCTAATCATGGAAGTAAGAAGCATCAATCATCACTAATGTGCAAGCAAAGGGACTAATTTTATTTTATTTTATTTTATTTATTTTTTTTTTATTTTTATTTTTTTCATGCAAAATCAAGTATGCAAACTAATTTCTTTTGTTGATGTGGTAGGTGGATTAAGGATGTTGGAGGATGGATGGAAGGGTTAGGAGATGGTTGGATGGTGTGGGAGACCCTTGAAAGGCTTTTGGTGACTTCCTAGAGGTTTTCCCTCAATTCGGCTTCAAAACAGGCCATTTCAGGAAAACCTACAGGATGTACTAGAAACCCACAGGATTCCCTGTAAACCTACATGATACAACCAAGAGCAAAATGGATGGTGTTGAAGGTGATGGAAGGCTTAGGGAAGGTGGTATATGGGTGGAATGAAGTAAGGAAAGTTCTAGGATCACTCAGAAGTCAATAGCAAAGATATACGATGGTTGGATTCTCTTAATGTGCTTGGAAGAATTTCTATGAAAAATGATGAAAACTAGTGAACGCAATGGTGAAAACAAGGAATGACTTTGGTGGATGGAGTGGAAGGTGGTTGTTGGCTATGAAGTCTTTGTCTCCTCTTGAAGCACTTGCTCTACATAAAACATGTGTAATTCCCAAAAAATTATGTAAACAAGAAGCATTCTCATAAGCTAGAAAAGTAGAATTAATGAACTAACTGCCTACATTATGCATGAGGAAAGTTGTTGAAAGGAATGAAAGAATGGAAGAGATCTTTTGCAAGAGTGAAGATAGAATATATGGCAATGAAATCCTACTTTGCAAAACTAATCAAATGCTAACTTAAATACAATAACCTCTAAATCTTATGCAAGAAATATAAATCTATGTTTTTGGGGCTGCATAAGGGTCCCTTCCTCAAATCATGATCCCAAAGGGAGGAAATGAGGCCAAGACATGCACTGAAAACCTTGTGGTATTCTTTTTATCCTTGCTAACCTGCTACTGAAGTAAGGCACAAATGGAGGCAAACTAAGAAACAAGCAATCCAATCTACACTACTTGCAATGAAAACACATCTAAAAGCAAATTAACAATGAAGTTATGAGACTAATCTAAACATATAGATACAAGAAAGAGGAGCCTTGGCTGCTAAGGTTGGGCCCTAACCCAAAAACTTCAGCCCCCGTATTTAACTCAGTGTTGGCTCAAAAAAAAACTCATTCTTATTACCAAAACATTAAATTACATTAATAAAACTTTCACAGTTCTGGAGCTCAAAAATAGCTTAGAGTTTTAAAACAAAAATTTGAATCCTAATGAGGCTCTAGGCCTCTCTACTTATACAACTGAATTCCCCAACGACTTCCTTAAAATCAGGGAGGCTCGGCTCCCGAACTCAAGATAAACTAGCTCTTTGTCTCTCACTTGCTCGACTGCCTTCTAATCCTCATGGCTTGGCTACTTGCACTTCGAGTTGGTGTGATGGATGGAGGAATATTCGAATGGGGAGAAGTAAATGAGGAGGATTTACCTCCTACAATCCCTCTCCCTTGTCCCATTCGAGTTTTAACCTTAATATTTGCCAAAATTCCTTGATTTTCTCCTTCAATCCTACATCCAATGCATATTAATCCATAAGGCATAATATCCAACTCTAACTCATCTCATAAACAAAATATAATAAAAAACATGTAATAAGTTGTGAGAAAAGCTGGTTTGACTAAGTTAGGAGGTTAATTAAGGCCCATGTAATTACCCAATGATGAGGCTCATTAGGTTGTTGTGTCACGATTGTTATTAGTCATATTGTTCTTGTTGTGTTGCAGAGCTATGAGAAAAGTTGTGTGTTTGTCCTTCCATAAGTTTGTATTCTGCCTTGTTAGAGTTTTGGATGTTGGGGAATAGGCCTTAAGCCTGGTGTCATTTACTCACCTTTTATATTAATGAGGAAGAATGTTATTGGGATCATAGCATGTTAACTATGTGCTATTCTGGTTCTTTAAATTTTTTATGTATGCACATGTTTAGGTAGTCTTTCTATTACAACATGTATAGACTGTTGCGATCTGACTTATTCGAAGAATGATTTAATATTCCCTGCTCTCTATTCTTTGATATGGTTTTCCCTGATACTGGATTCCAACCCTCATCTAACTAAGGTTGCGGCACGCCTCAGCTAAGGCTCCTTACCCTTCCTAGGTAAGGTGAAAATGTTGGCATTGTGTTAGACTACAACAGAGCCTTGTTGGCCCCAGAGGCCTGAACCTGGGATCTCGACCCTGTTTTTATTTCTGCACCAACAAATGGTTCCATTGTCGGGACCTAAAATTCAAAAAATTGTTTTGGAATATGGTATCGAGGATCTTTAAGAAAGAATTGTGAAACTAGTGGGATGATCAAGTGGACTAGTTTGTTTCTCAGCAAGCTTAACTCTGTCGACGAACTATTGGGAAGTTGAAGGAGGAAATATTATATTCAGAACCGGCAAGTGATCAATATGAGATCTTCTGGTACAAGTTCCCAAAAAACTTTACAATTGGTTGCGGAGATTGCAGGTGAAAGGGTGGTCCAGTGGACAAAACCCATCTCATCACAACTGGACTCAAGTAGATCTCACTGCGTTATATCATCTTGACACGGATATGGCGAGAGCAGTAGATTCCTGGGTATAGACCACTCTGGAAGGGTATATTATTGAATTTGCATCAGAAAGCCATCGGTCCTTTTCAAAGGTTAAAGTTGTGTTCCAATTAGGGTTGCAAGGGAAGCTGCTAAAAAAGGTTTCCCTTTTTATCAAGGCTTTAATGGTGGAATAGGGCTTGCTAGTGTTCCAAATCCTGAGCATGGTAGCACAAACACCTAGTACTGGGGGGAGGACCTAAAGGGAGGGAGCTACCAAGTAGGGAACTATGAGACTATCAAGAGGATGTACGTAGATGATTCCCGAAAGGCCAGGGATCTAAGAGTGCAAAGGAGAGTCGCAGATAGTAGAGAAATGACAAGAAAGGGCCATACAAAGAATTAAACGGCAACAAAAGGGATTGCACTAAGCAGGAGTAGTGTTGAGAGATATGAAAGAAGCATAAAGGATGGAAGAAATCTCAATGGGTGGGGAAGAGACGTACGCAACCGGTGTGGGTCCGGAAGGTGAAAGGGATCCACCCTTACCAGTGGAGATGGAGATGTTGGATGGAAAGGGTCATGTGGGCTTGGAGGAAAGCCTAGAAGATGACATGCATTTTGTTATACAAATACTATTTTCTGAAGACGATGCATCCAAAGGAATCAACAATCTGCCTCTCCGAAGCTCAGGTAGTGTCTCCCCCAACCTTCCCTTGGTACTCTATAATAATCCTCACAAGTTCCTATCTAAGTTAATAAAAACTATAAGAGTTCATAGTGTGCATGTTAATTACAAAGCTAATACTAGTAGTAGTAGTACGAGTTTACAAGGATCTATGTAACTTGGATCACAAGGATTTGTGCTCTTAGCACGGACTCAATAAAAAATGGCAGAGGGAACAAAGACATAGAACAACAATGGTATTTATGAGAGGCCATTTAGAGAGCCCGCCAGATGCCGAATAATGTGAAGTTAATCAAATTTCGGACCACTCTTAGGGAAAGGGCCTTGAGATGGTTCATAAAATGGTCATAATTACACCAGAACCCAACTATGGATGATGTTAAAAGAGAATTTGTACAAGAATTCAAACTTCCACAAATCGATCAGCAAGGGTTGTTGAAGCCGTGGGAGATAAAGCAGCGGGAGGGAAAGACTGCATGGGAGCTGATGCAAATATTTAAGGATGAAATTATTAGACTAATTTACCTAATATATTCGAATCACCAAAGGGACTAGTTTATCAAAGCATTGTTACCTCTCACCCATACACCATTGACGCAACAAAAGATTAATACACTACAAGATGCTCTCGAGCAAGCAACTCAGGTAGAATCTATGGCATAATAATCGCACGAGTACTAGGGGGGAGTGACACCACATGATCCATCTATATTGGGTCTCTAACATCAAATTGCAAGTCTAATAGAGAAGTTGAAGGATCTGCAACCAGCTCACCTGATGCAACCAAACTTGTGGTGTACAAATTGCTTAGTGGAAGGTCATGTTGCTACAGAATGTCCAAGGTTGGTATCTTGGATGCAACCAATTGGAGTACGATGAGATATGTAGGGTGTATGGACACTCCCCTCGTCTATGCCCAATACTACAAAAATACTCCAATGTTCCATATAACAAGTATTGTTAATTTTGTGCTTCCACAACTCACCACATAGACCAGTGTAGAGAATTGGATGCTCTAGTGGATAAGTTAGACCGCTCAACCTTACAAGTCAATGAGACTCCTCGAGGAGGACAAGGAGGAGGAGGAACAAGGGGCAGAAGGGTAGGAGGCAGAGATCTAGTTCATTGTTACAACTATGATCAAGAAGGGCATGTTGCACGAGATTTCCCACTACCAAGAAGACGATGGTGTTCTTAGTGTAGGGTCAATACACATGCAACAAAGGTCTATCTGGAACTAATTGCAAGATGGGAGGAGTGGAACTGACAGAGGGGAGCAGAATTAATTAATGTAGAGCCAAGGATATCAGAGTTAGCTCCCCTCTCGAATATTAATATAGTTACACGAGGAGGAAAAAATATTGGGGTTGATCAAGGAGCCACAGACTAATATGTGATTATCAAACTGGCCTCCCCAAAGTGCTCATATGACCTTGAGCAACAAAAGTAGTATTACAAGGAGGCAAAAAAAAATTTCGACAGATTGAATTGAGGTACAAGGTCACAGAAGGGGCAGCCAGAATCTCATAAAGCTAAGAGCCTACACCTATCACAATCCATATCAGTTTGACCCATCGAAGAATAGTTTAGATTATTTCTGCAGATCGTGAACAATGACCAAATGTTGGGGCAATTGTGGAGGAGTCTAAAAGCAGCCATCCCAAAAGAGGCGGTTGAGGGAGGAGTCAGTTCCACTAACTTACCCGAAACAAACACTAAGAGGGTATGGAGGAACAAGAGGAGAACAAACAAAGAGTTTAGTATTGATGCTCAGATTGTGGGATTCTAGATCAACGACACTATGCTAGATCTAGGCTCAGATGTCAATATTCTACCAAGGAAAATGTGGGAAGCATTAGGAAAAAATCAATTGAAATTTTCACCAATCCAGTTGCGGATGGTGAACCAACATTGTATCCTTCCAATTGGGAGACCGGAGGATGTAGAAGTGGATGTAGAGGGGGTGAAAACCCATGTAAATTTCAAAGTAATCGACATCATGGGAGACAAGGACCCCTACCCAGCGTTGCTCGGAATAGACTAGGCATTTGAAAACTATGCTATAATCGACTTGAAAAAGGAATTGATGAATTTTGAGGTATAAGGGGTTAGGATGATTCAGCCTCTAGACCCATATCATGTTGAAAAATGGTAACAGGAAATTCCAGTTTAATTTGTCCTTGAATTAAATTGTGAATTAAAATCGAATTCTATTCTCATAACAACTTGTAAATAGTTAATTAAGTTTAGTTAATTTAATTACCTTAGGAATTTCAAGTTGGAAGTCTTTTGGAAGTCATGTAAGTGTTCTCCCTAAATTTTAGGGGTCTAGTATGTGTTTAGATTGAGTTGTAATTAGATAACTCTATTTACTGAGTTATAGTCAGTTAAACTAGTTCTAACTATTTGTTGAACAAGCAGAGGATTAGCAGTCAGTTAGTGCACTAGTGCATCCACATGTGCTACTCCAGATAACTGAATATTCACTCATAAGAAACTCATGCATGCCAATTATGAGAAAGACCTAGTTGATACTAGAGTGTAGGGACATTGTACTATCAATTGTATGATTTACTGAGTTGTAAATATCATGCATGCAATAAGGAAGAGGACCTAATTAGGATTGCGTAGTTTTGGAAGCATGAATTCCCTTTCAATACGGGCTATTCATCCTAAGAATTGTGGAAGGAAATAAGGGCTTAGTAGGCAGTGGAAATTGGCTAAGTGTTGGCTAATAGTGGGATTGTGAGGTAGAGAGTTGAGCATACTTGTGCGGAATTGTTCTAGTGAGAACAAGCTTTGTATATTCAATCATATTTTTTATTTAATGAAATACAGATAGGTGGGGTTTTGAGCAGTGGATTTCCCCAAGAAAACTTATTGTGTTATGTGCCATTGATTTGTCTTCTCCTTGTCCATATTGTTTTCATCGATCTATTGGCTTCCACTAGTTGAAAGTAGAAGTAGATTCTTGTCTTGTGCTTTAGTAAATTGCATGAGCTTGTGAATCTACAGGAAAATTCTGCATGGTATCAGAGCTTAAGTTAATATACTAGAGGAGATTTCTAAGTTTTGAGTTTTGGGTTATAGGTGAAATTCAAATTTGCAATACATACTTTAGGATTGGCAGATGACGTTCTAAGATTTGTGGCTCGAGTATGCCTTGGAAGGAAACTAGAATTATATAACCTAGAAGGACAGACTAGAGGCTATGCTGAGGATAATGGCTTGAAGGAATTCATTGATCAAGACATTCCTAAGCTAGCAACATTATATGCACAAAATTTGGTTGAATGGAAGAAGTGTGTGGCCAAGGTGAGGCGGATAATCCTTGAGGGAGTTTGAGACCACATTGTCTCGAGTCTCCAAGGCAAGGAAAATCCATATGCTATGTGGAAAGAATTGATGGACTTGTATCAGAATAACAATGACCAAAGGAAATTGGCACTGAAGGACAAACTTTGAAAAATCAAAATGGAGAAAGGTGAGACTACTCCAAAATACTTGACCAAGTTCACTCAATGTCGTGATGAACTTGGAAGTGTTGGAATCATGGTTGTTGAGGATGATATGGTGAGCTTGCTCTTCTGGGACTCCCAAAGAATTGGCATAGTTATCAGGACTCTGTCAATGGTCGAGAGAAGCTGCCAGATTGGGAATGAATGTGGTTAGATTTGATGCAGGAGGAGATCAGGAGGAACACCAAGGATGGCTCTTCATCAAAGACCAATGATGAAGATAATTGTGCCTTAGTGATTAAGGCAAAGAAGGGGAAGGGAAAGCTTCCCATTCCAAATCAGATTCTTGTCGTGGAGGCAAGAAGAAAGACATGACGAAAGTGAAATTATTTTATTTTCATGAGCTAGACCATTTCGCTACAAATTGTCCACTCAAGAAGTCCAAGAAGAAGTCCTCAGGAGGAGCAGCGGGTGAGGCTTTGGCCTCTCAATTCGAATTGGAATTTTCCCTAATTTCATGCATGGTGTCATCAATGATGGGAAGTGTATGGTACTTAGACAATGGAGCTTCATTCCACATGATTAGCGACAAGGAGTTATTCAGTGACCTAGAGGAGAAAGATCTCCAGATGCATATCGAGATGGGTGACGACGGGAGGTATAGTGCTACTGGATTGGGCATGGTTACTTTTCAGAGGGAGCATGGGGCTCCACTCACCTTGAAGAATGTTGTGTATGTGCGTGGGTTGAAGAATAACTTGGTATTTGTTGCTATGCTTAAGGATAGATGCTATGATGTGGTCTCCTCGTAAGGAAAGGCGTTCCTTCGACACATAGCCACGGGCTAGGTAAAAAAGACAGGGATTTGGGTGAAGAATCTCTATATGATGGAGGTAGAGGATTGTGTTGCTTTGAGCATGAAAGTAGAGATATTGTAGAGTCGAGACGTTGGCAAGTTGTGGCACAGGTGATTGGGTCACTTGCATCATCGGGCTTTGAAGATCATGCAACAGATCTCCACCAGTTTGTCCAAAGGTACACTAGATCAAGTTGATACATGCAAGGGGTGTACTTTGGGTAAATACGCCAAGTCTTCCTTTCACGACAGAGACAGTCGAGTAGAGGCTATTCTGGAGTGAGTCCATTCAGATGTGTGTAGACCATTCTCGATAGCATCCACATCCAAACATAGGTATTATGTTATATTTGTTGATGACTTTTCTCGAAAACGCTCGATATTTTTCATGTAGAAAAAGGATCAAACCTTCACAAATTTTTGTGAGTTTAAAGCATTGTTGGAGAAAGAGTCGAGCAAGAAGGTTAAACCTCTATGGAGTGATAATGGTGGTAAGTATGTCTCAAATGAGTTTAAGAAATTCTGGGCAACGGAAGGGATTAAATGGGAGTTGATGACACCCCATAACCCTCAGCAGAATGGGGTGGCTAAAAGGAAGAACATGAACATAGTAGGAGCAGTGGGGGCGATGTTGCATGATCAGGGCCTACCACTACTCTTGTGGGATGAGGCATGCAACACAACGATTTATGTTCATAACCGTAGCCCCCATTAGATACTTGGGATGAAGACACCAGAGGAGGCTTATTCCGGTAAGAGGCCAAATGTTGGTCACTTTAGGATTTTTGGGTCATCGGTATATTTCCATGTGACCAAATATGGATAGAATAAGATTGACCTGACAACAGAGTTGGGGATATTTGTTGGTACTCTAATACACCTCACAACTATCGGGTGTACTTGCCGACCAACAGGATGATAGTGGTTCGCATGGATGTCAAATTTGATGAGGAGAAGGTCATACAAGTTTCCCTTGAGAGGGATCTTTAGCTACATTTGGTTGAGGAGATTTTAGCTCCTAAGGTTGAGGAGTCTTAGATTGATGTGGAGAAGCCACATGTAGAGGATTCGGGGGTGGAGATATCCACTCAGGCGGAGTCTTCCAGAGATGGGAGAAAGTGCACCAGAGAGGCAAATAGATTGTTATCGGATGCTAGAGAGAATGTGGGAGCACCCACATCACAGAGTAGACAGATAAGGTCACTTGACAGGTACACTAGATACATGGATCTTATGAGCAGATGTGTTGAGACAAAGCCATCTTCCTTTGAGGAAGTAGTGCAACAACCGATTTGGGTTGATGCCACGGTGAAGTATGACTCTGTAGTTCGTAACAATGTGTGGGATGTGGTCCCGAGACCGAAGGATAAGTCCGTGGTGAGCTCCCATTGGCTTTACAAGGTAAAGCAAGTTGCATATGGTAGTGTGGAGAAGCATAAGGCAAGATTTTTGGCCCATGGCTTTTCACGAGTAGAGGGTATTGACTATGATGAGACCTTTGCTCCTATTGCAAGGTACTCGTTGATCAGATCTATATTGACACTATCAATGCAGATGGGTTGGAATATACATTAGATGGATGTAAAGACAACCTTCCTTAATGGGACGATTGAGGAAGAGGTGTACATAGAGCACTATGAAGGTTTTGAAACCTTCGACCGTGGGTTGCATGTGTGTCGGCTCAAGAGAACATTGTATGGGCTAAAGCAAGTACCTCGTGCTTGGTACACTAGGATAGATAGCTACTTCACCGGGTTGGGATTCACGAAGAGTGAAGTGAATGCAAACTTGTACCACATAGTGGTGGAATTGTTGATCATTGTACTTTATGTTGATGATCTCATAGTGATAGGTCATGATCTGCTAATCAAATATTGCAAGGAGGACCTTGCAAGAGAGTTTGAGATGAAGGAATTGGGGCTCATGCATTACTTTTTGGTCATGGAAGTATGGCAGGGTGATGGGGAATTGTTTGTGTCTCAAGGTAAGTATGCCAACGAGATACTCAGGAGGTTTTGCATGGAGAGCTGCAAGCCTATGTAGATTCCTTTAGCTGGTCACTGGAGGAAGGAGGATGCTACTTCAGGAGAGGTAGTGGAATCTATTATTTACAGGGATCTTGTGGGTTCACTCATGTACTTGGTGAATACATGAACGAATTTATGTTATGCAGTTAACCAGCTTAGTTAAGCGATGGTTCGGCCTACCAAGATGTATTGGAAGGCAGAAAAGAATGTATTGAGATACCTCAGGGGCACTATTCAGTACGGATTATGGTACAGACGAACAGAGGGAGTGAAGCTTCAAGGATTCACAAATGTTAATTGGGTAAGGCGTCCATCCAACCAGAAAATCACATCAGGAGGGATTTTCAATATTGGGTCAGCGATCGTTTCTTTGTATAGCAGGAAACAAGGATTGGCTGCACTCAATTCGGCAGAGACAGAGTACATGGATGCAAGTCAGGAAGCATGTGAAACCATCTAGACGAGGAAGATCATGATTGGTTTGTTTGGTCAGCAGATGGACTCGACAGTGATTCACTGCAGTAACCAAAGTTGTATCAAACTCTCTGAAAATCCAGTTTTTCATGATAGGTCCAAGCACATTGATATCTAATATCATCATATATGGGATTGTGTATTGAGGCGGATCATGTTGTTAGAGTACATTCCCACGAAGGAGCAAGATGATGAAATTTTGACAAAGACATTGTCAAGATGTAAATTCAAGTTTCACAGAGATAGGATCGGGGTAGCAGATAATCCCTTTCTTGTTGAGAGGGAGTGTTGAGAAATGGCAACTAGAAATTTCAATTTAATTTGTCCTTCAATTAAACTATGAATTAAAATGGAATTATATTCTCATAGAAACTTGTAAATAGTTCATTAAGTTTAATTAACTTAATTAGCTTAGGAATTTCGAGTTGGAAGTCTTTTGGAAGTCATGTAAGTGTTCTCCCTAAATTTTAGGGGTCCAGTATGAGTTTAGATTGAGTTGTAATTAGATAACTCAATTTACTGAGTTATAATTAGTTAAACTAGTTCTAACTGTTTGTTGAACTAGTAGAGGATTAGTAGTCAGTTAGTGCACTGGTGCATCAATAGGTGCTACTCCAGATAACTGAAGATTCACTCATCTGAAACTCATGCATGTCATTTCTGAGAAAGACCCAGTTGAGACTAGAGTGTAGGGACAATGTAATATCAGTTATATGATTTATTGAATTGTAAATATCATGCGTGCAATTAGGAATAGGAACTAATTAGGATTGCACAGTTTTGGAAGCATGAATTCCTTTTAAATACGGGCTATTCATCCCAGGAATTGTGCAAGGATATAGGGGCTTGGCAGGTAGTGGAAATTGACTAAGTGTTGGCTAATAGCGGGCTTGTGAAGTAGAGAGTTGAGCATACTTGTTCGGAATTGTTCTAGTGAGAACAAGCTTTTCATCTTCACTCATATTTTTTTATTTAATGCAATACAGATAGGCGAGTTTTTGAGCAATGACTTTCCCCGGGAAAACTTATTGTGTTATGTGCCATTGATTTATCTTCTTCTTGTCCATATTGTTTTCATTGATCTATTGGCTTCCGCTGGTTGAAAGAAGAAGTATATTCTTGTCCTGTGCTTTAGTAAATTGCATGAGCTTCTAAATCTATAGGAAAATTCTACATATCAGGGACCGAGATTCACAAAACCAATAGATGACAAAGAAGATCTAGGGAATGTTAGATCAACTCTATAGACAATCAATATGAAGAAGGGAGGACTAAATTAACCCAACAGTTGAAGGTTCTATCAGTTGGCGGAGCATTCAAAGTTCAGAGGTTGGCTCAGAGGTCGCTTGGGACGATTGACAGTGGGGTGGATATGAGATCAACACTAGATGTTGTGCCACAATCTGTTGGGTCAATTGGATTGGCACTACGGTAAGGGACTTCCCTATCTTTAATGGCATAGACTCACTAAATTCATTTCTCTACAAAATTGATGCAGCTATTATTGAAGAACATAAAGTACCATTACTAAATGTTGCGTTACAAGTGACATCATCAAGATGGTGGGGAGTTCACCGCAACTACCTCCAAGAATGAGAGAAGATCAAAATAGCCATGGAAGTAAGATTTAGACAAGCAAGGGAGTACCCTCAAGATTTCGCCAAGTATAGGGGGAATTCTCACCCTCGACAACATTTGGAAAATTGTAAGGATAGATGGAATCATGAAGGAGTTCTAAAGGAGTTGTGGGTGCATGGCTTTATATACAGCTTGGAAACTTTTCCAAAAGATTGGTATGTACAAGAAGAAATAATGAGACAAACGGGGAACTGGGATAGTTTGGCTAATCAGTGTGTCAGCAACTTTTCTTTCTTAGACAACGACAAGAGGTTGACTAAGGCATTGTAGGCTATCAAGTGGATTCTTTTCAGAACAGGTCAACTAATGCATGGGTGCATAAACCATAGGACCTTATAGCATATCTATGAGTCAAGGTATCTTGAAGCAATGGCCTGTGGAAGGGTGGACAAAGATCCGGATGAGGATGATTTGGAGGAATTATGACATTTGTCATTCCACAAAAATGAAGGGGAAAGGAACATCAAGGATGGAGCTATAACCGATGCACCATACTTACTTCCACTAAAGTTATGTAAGCATAACATTGGGACTGATGACAAACCAAAGCTAGCCTCAATTGGAGATTATTGGGGTGAACAAACTATAAAAGAGATTTTCGACTTCTTGAGAGAATATGAATATTTTTTCCCTTCGTCAGTTGGGAAACTGAAAGGGATCAAGGGAGACCTAGGGGAGATGAAAATCATGCTAAAACGAGATGCAAAGCTAGTAAAGCATTGATCTTATAGATTGAACCCGAGAGTTAAGGAGAAAGTGAAGAAAGAGATAGACAAGATGATAGCATCAAGGATTATATTTCTGGTGGATGAGGCAGAATGGGTGTGCTAGATTGTAATACAAAACAAGAAAGATGCTACAAAGATACGATTCTGTGTGGACTCTTGTAGCTTGAACAATGCTTGTGTGCATGATCCGTTTCCGACACCATTCAATGATCGTCGAAGAGGATAAGAAGAAAACTAAATTTGTTATAGAATGGGGATCCTATGCCTATCATGTTATGCCATTCAGTCTCAAGAATGCACCTGTAGTGTTCTTGAGAATTGTAATTGTAACCTTTAGAGATTATATCCATAGGTTCTTAGAGGTCTACATGGATGACTAGAAAGTCTATAGTCTACCGAAGAAACACTCCAATCTACTCAGGATCATGTTCGATTAATGTAGGCAACTATAGATATTGTTGAATTTGAAGAAATGCATATTTTCAGTCCTGTTTGGCAAGCTTTTGGGCCACATAGTGTGCAAAGAAGGAGTATGGATAGATCCTACTAAGGTTGCAGTGATAGTGAATATGGACCCACCTACAAGTGTAAAACAACTTAGATCCACTTTGGGACATACCAGGAACTACAAGAGATTTATCCATAACTACGCCTCGATTACTGCACCGATGGAGAAACTGTTGAGGAAGGTTGAATGATTTATGTGGTCGGAAGAGTGTCAGGCTGCACTCAACATATTGAAATAAAAAATAGTATGTGCACTGATTTTGGCCTACCCTGATTGGAACAAACAGTTCCATGTCCACATTAATGCATCAAGCATTGCTCTAGGGGCTGTTCTAGCTCAGTCGAAGGAAGGGAGCCTTGACCACCCAATTTACTTTGCCAACATAAATTTATCCACAACAGAAAAGAACTATACCACTACTGAGCAGGAGGCACTAGCGATGGTATATTCACTTCAAAACTTCAGACATTATTTGCTGGGAGGCTCGTTTAAGTTTTTTACTAACCATTCCACTTTGAAATACTTAGTGAACAAGCCTGTGCTTGAAGGAACAATTTGTAGGTGGTTGTTGTTATTCTAGGAATTCACTTTTGAGGTAATAATTAAGCATGACCGATTGAATGTGGGACTTGATCACCTCTCACGGTTGGAATCAAGAGAAAGTGGAGGATCCCTGGATGATATGCTACTAGACACATATTTGTTCTGGATTGAAGCAATACCAGATTACCTAGAAGATATTGCATCCTTTTTAGCTACAGGAAAATGTCCAAACGAGTACACAAAGGAGACATCTGGTTGTCGGGGTGGTCGATTATCAATTGATTGCGAGGAAAATGTATAAATTGGGCCTTGATCACATGTTGCGCAGAGGCGTCCTTCAACATGAGAGACACGATGTGCTATGGGAATGTCATTCAGGAGTCGTGGGTGGCAACATTGGAGGAAAAGCTACCACAAGGAAAGTGTTACAGGCTGGACTATGGTGGTTGACGGTTTTCAAAGATGTGAAAGAATACGTCAAAGGATGTGATGTTTTCCAAAGGGTTGGAAGGTTGTCACGCCGAGATGAACTCCCATTGCAACCGGTACATGCACTGTAGATATTTGAGAAATGAATGAGAGACTTCATAGGTCCTATCAATCTACTAGCGCGCCACTCCCATACCAGGTATATAATCACCACAATAGAGTACATCACTAGATGGGTCGAAGCAACATTGGTAAAGGACCGTACTGTGGATATTTCCTCCAGGTTCATATTTGAGAATATCATATCCATATTCGGGCACCCCAAGAGTCTCACCAGTGATTAGGGGACCTACTTCATAAATGAAACAATTGCTTCCTTACTTCAAAATTTCATGATACAACACCAAGAAAGAAGCCCCTACCACCCTCAGGCCAATGGTACCGTAGAAGTCTTCAACAAGATATTGGATAAGGGTTTGACCAAGATATGCTTAGCCAACTTGGATGATTAGGACAAGAGGGTGCCAATGACTCTATGGGCATACCACACAACGTTTAAGCAGCTACACAAAGCATACACCTTTCCAGCTTGTGTATGGACGAGAAGCTGTGGTGCCGATTGAATTTACTATTCCCAGCCTTTTCATTGCCCATACCACTCATATGACATAGGAGGATGGATTATAAAGAGAGAAGAAAAATTGTACACTAAAGAATTTAAATCACAATTTCCTTTGAAATGTAAATTTTGTATTTATTAAAAGAATGATTGATGTTTTTACATGACCATGGGGGTTCTCCATATATAGAAGTTGACTGGCCATGCCAAATAAGAGACATGTATCTTTTACTTATGCCTCTTCACTAACTTAATTAAATAGTTTAATCTTAAATTAATTATATTTTAATATTTATTAAAATCCTATGTATAAATCTTATTTATGAATATTTAACTCATAACATTGCCTTCCCCTTAAAAATGCTTTGTCCTCAAAGCATGGGTAATGTCAAGTGTTGTTGAAGGAGATGTTCTGATTCCCAGGATGAATCTTCCTCTGGGAATTTCTTTCATTTGATGAGGTACTCTCTTATTGTCTTGGACTGTAGTACCTTCTCTCGGGTAGCGACTATACCTTCTGGTTCTAGAATGATTCTTCCTTCTTCATTAGTCTCCGGTATTTCTATTTGAGCTACTTGGTTTTGCCCTAGTACTCTCTTCATATTTGATGCATGAAAGGTGTTATGGATTCGACAATTGTCAGGTAACTTCAGTCCATAAGCCACGCTACTTATTTTTTATTATTATTTGATATGGATCATAATAATTAGGTGATAGTTTATTCGTTCCTTGTTGTTTCAATGACAACTGCTTATATGGCTGAAGTCTAACAAAGACCCAATCTCCTTCTTTAAACTCCCTTTCAATGCGATGTCTATTGGCCCATTGTTTCATTCTATTACGTGTCATAGTTAGATTCTCTTTTAATAAGTTAATGATCCTTTGGTTCTCTTATAAGTGGTTTTTGACTACTGGAACCCTAGAATCAAGTAGTGCAAAATCCTTCCATTTGGGTGGTTCATAGCCATAGAGAGCTTTGAAAGGTGTTATTCTAGCCAACGTATGGTAGGTGGTGTTATACCACCACTCCGCTAGGTGTAGCCACTGAGTCCACTTATTTTATTTATCAGTGATGAAGTAATGAGGATATGTTTCCAAGCACTTATTCATGACCTCAGTTTGACCATCTGTTTGGGGATGATAAGATAAACTCATGTTAAGGGATATTCCTGTCTAGTGGCAAAATTCCTTCCAAAAATTACCCTTGAACCTTGTGTCTCTGTCACTTACTATGACTTTGGGAAACCCATGCAATTTGTAGATGTTTTTACAAAACATATCTGCAATTTGCTTAGTTGTGTCAATTTTTTTATGGCCATAAAATGGGATATTTAGTGAGTCTATCGACTACAACAAATATCGTGTCCTTACCGTCAGGTGTAGGTAGTCCTTCTATGAAGTCCATCGAAATCTCTTCCCATTTCTAGTTGGGAATGTGTAGCGGGTGTAACAAACCTGGGGTTGGGATATTTTCACTCTTATTCGTTTAACAAATATCACACTACAACATATTTCTTAATTTCCTTGCTCATGCCCTTCCAATAGAATGATTTTTGAATGTTATAGTAAGTCTTGTAGAACCTGACATATCTGGCTACAGATGAATTGTTCGATTCTTTTAGAATTTTCAACTTAAATTTGGATGTTGGTGTTAGGTAAATTCTACCTTTGTACCACATTATGTCATTCTTCCACTCGGAGTTGGTATATTGACTGATATTCTTAATCATGGAATCACAATCCTCATCCTTGGCATACTCAGCTCATATTTCATCTAACCATTCCAGAACAACTATCATGGTGGCACAAGTTGTATTTTCGTCATCCTTACGAGAGAGTGCATCGACTATGACATTCTCCTTCCCTTTCTTATGAAATATTTCTAAGTCGAAAGCTGACAACTTCTCCTTCCACTTTTGTTGTTATGTTGATAATGTCTTTTGTTGAAGTAGAAATTGAAGACTGTTGTGCTCGGTTCAGATTGAGAATTTACTCCCAAGAAAGTATTGGCACCACTTTGTTAAAGCATATATGATGGCAAGAATCTCCTTTTGGCATGTTGATTTTAAGCCTTCTCGTTTATTAAGTTTCCTGGTTTCAAATGTTATAGGGTGGTTGTTCTGCATTAATACGACTCGAATTCCGAATCCCAAAGCGTCACATTCGACTACAAACGGTTTAGATAAGTTAGGAGTCGCTAGCACTAGTGTGGTTGAAATTACTTCCTTTAGATTCTTGAAACACTTGGCTGCTTGGTCATTCCACTGAAAAGCATTCTTCTTTAACAAATTGGTCAGGGGCACTGTCAAATGCACATAGTTTTTTATAAATCTTATGTAATACCTAATTAGACCTAAAAATCCTCGTAGCTTAGATACATTCTTGGGTTTGGGCCATTCTTTGATTGCCTTGATTTTGTTGGGATCCACTTTGACTCGTTCCCTAGATATAGCATGTCCTTGGTATTCAACTTCCTTTTGCCCAAAAGTACACTTTGATAGCTTGGCGTAGAATAGGTTCTTCTCTAATACAGACAATACCTCTTCCAGATGCTTGAGATCTTCTTTCCATGTCTTACTATAGACCAAAATATCACTAAAGAAAATTAACATAAATTTCGGCAAATATGGGTGAAAAAGTTCATTCATGGTTGCTTGGAAGGTGGTTGGATCATTTGTCAATCCAAATGGCATAAATTTAAACTCATAATTCCCTTTGTGAGTTCTAAATGTTGTTTTTTCGATGTCTTATAGTCTTACCTGTATTTTGTAGTACTGTGATCTTAGATCTAACTTTGAGAAGTATTCTGCGTCGTGTAGTTCATCTAACATTTCATCAATGAACGGAATCAAAAACTTATGTTTGATAGTGATTTTTTTTAACCCTCTATAATTTATACATAATCAGAAGGATCCATCCTTCTTCCTAACCAATACTACGAGTGCAGTGTGTGGACTTCTACTTTTTGTAATGATTCCATGCTTCAGCAGGTCTTGTATTAATCATTCTATTTCTGTCTTGTGGTGATGGGATAACGATATGGTTTAACGTTTACTGGTGTCGAGTCTGGTTTGACTTCGATGATGTGTTCAATTTGCATTTCAGGGGGTAATTTCAGTGGTAGATCTTGAAAAACCTTCTCGTATATTTGGATCAAGGATGAAATTTATGATGGTTGGTGAGTCCCTTCTACCGGTAATAACTCCAATTGCTAACATTATGCGACAAATGTTGGGGCTCCCTTGTGGATAAGTTTTTTCATCTGTTGAGCAGAGATGACTTGAGTGGGTGGAGCTTGGAACCCAAACAACTTATACTTCCTTACATCCCATTTGAATTTAATGAATTTCTTTTTGTGATTAGCTGAATAAATGCCTAATGTTTGTAACCATAGTATCCCTAAAATGACATCTACTCCTCCTAGGGGGAATGTGAAAAAACTGGACTCCATTTTGTATTTGCTTAGTTGCAATTTAACTTTATGGCATTTGCCTACTCCATCTATTCGTTTCCCATCTGCTACCATAACTTTTAAATATGCTATGAGCAGGCAAAAATATTGAGTCTTTTCACAACATTGACATCTATGAAGTTGTGCGTACTCCCTGAGTCTATTAGAATGATAACATTTTGCTTCTTTATGTGACCTTTAATCTTTAGTGTTTGTGGTTGAGCTATTCTTGTGATGGCTGCCAGAGAAATTCTTGAAATATCCTCTTCTGATTTTGGATTAGGGTTTTCATTTTCTTCTTTGTTCTCTTCGTTAGAGCTGTCTTCTGAAGATTCTTCTTCTTGTTCTGCTTCGCAGTTGTAAATTTTTTGCGTTGTGCATTTGTGTCATGCATAATACTTGCTTCCGCATTTCTAACATTTTCCATCCTTTTTTCTTTCAGCATTAGATTGTTGTTTCCCCTCATTGTGCATTGGTGGTGGAACATACTTGCTAGTATTCTTTGACGATGGTTTTCTTGACTTCCCCTTGGAGTAGCTTCCTGTTTTCTCATTAATGGCATATGGTGCCTTATGGCTTTAATATTTTAGTTTGATAATTATAGCTGCGTGTCTGGCATCCTCAATGGTTTTGGGTTTATGTATTTTTAATTCCTCCCAAATGTAATCTTTAAGGCCACAACGATACATTTTCAATAACTCTTCATCTAAAAATCCTCTTTGCCTTACTGCCAACACTTCCCATTCGTGAATGTTTTCACTCACTGGTCCTTTTTGTTTCAGGTGAATGAATCTCTCGTAGGCATCATCCTCCTCCTCGTCATGAAACCTTTTTAGCAGGGAATTTTTAAAGTTTTGCCAATTGAACGAGCAACTTGTACACTTAAACAACCACCACAGAAACAAATCGTATGCTTTTTCTTCTAGGTAGTTGGATGCAGTAATGACCCTTTATTGCTTGCCAAGTGGAGGGTTCACTACAAAAATGGCGTCCATCTTATTTACCCATACGACGACGCCTTTATAGTTCTCACCATCATACTTAGGTAATTCATTTTTTATTTTAAGATGGTTCCTTTCGAAAGATTTGGTTTAGTATTGGATTCCTTCAAAGTGTATTTGTAGAATTCACATCTTTTCGTGCATTCGAAACTCATTATCTGGAGAATTTTATCCTTTCGGGGTTCGAGGACTTTGTGTAGTCGAGGGTGGATTGGCTCGTTTATTAGACTGGCTCACCATGTATTTTATGGCTTGTATATTCTGTTACATGTTGTTTTGAGTCTTCCCAAAATCGTCTTGCTTCCTTTCGACATCTTCAAGGCATTTCTGCAACCTGTCGAGTTCTTCTTGATTTTTTTTTAATTATCATGATGACCCATTTTGTTATTTTTCTTCATGGTGGACCCTATATATATATATATATATATATACAATTTAACTATTTAATCGTATATCCACAATATAATCGTCAACGTATTAACTTGACCACACCTGCTTGAAGTGGCAGTTGACCTGTAAAATTCATTCCATATACATCACGACGTATCACTTGACCTACTCGATGTGGCAGTCGACCCAGACTGAAAAGGGAGCTCCTGTCGGCCTGAAACACTAAGCCCGCAGAGTTCGTGGTCTGGCAGCGTCGGGTGGCGTCTATTTAGTGAGCACGAACAACAACTCAACAATAGCAACACAACATGATAGTAACATAGATCACAACGATGACACTGTCATCGCATTGATAATGGCTCGAGCAAGTTGCGGATGTCGCGAGGGACCAAAAAACATAAGGCAGAGGTTTGGGACATAGTGAGTAGGTGATAGGGAATAGTTGGATGATGGAGGCCTGCATCAGATGGTAGTGATGAGTGTGGAGGACCCACAGGGCCAGCGGCCCATAGGGAGGTGTGGTGCTGACCAACAAGGGGTGGCTCCGTTACCATTGGAATATAAAGAGAGAAGAAAAATTGTACACTGAAGACTTTAAATTACTATTTCCTTTGAAATGTAAATTTTTTATTTATTAAAAGAATGATTGATGATTTTACATGGCCATGGCAGTTCTCCATATATAGGAGTTGACTAGCCATGCCAAATAAGAGACGTGTCTTTTTGACTCATGCCTCTTCACTAACTTAATTAAATAGTTTAATCTTAAATTATTTATAAATTATTAATTTTTAATATATAAAATCCTATGTATATATCTTATTTATGAATATTTAATTCATAATAGAGGAATCAATTTAGAAGCAGCTAGATGAACTCTCGGAGCTTGATGAGGCAAGATTTATGGCATATTTCACCAAATGGTCGAGAAGAAAAGGCATAAGGCATGACGTGACCAATATATTAAGAGGAATTCATTCACATTTGGTGGGTATGTTCTTCTATATGACAACAAGTTCTTAAAGTTTCCCGGAAAGCTACAAATGTATTGGTTAGGATTGTTTATTATTGCGGAGGTAAGGTAGTCTGGAGCAGTCAAGCTTGCACAATTGGATGGGGTATTTCTACCAGGTTGGGTGAATTGTGCATGCATGAAACCCTTCCACAAATCAAATAATTTTACTCAAAATTGATTAGATCTCCGAAAGGAGACCATAGGTAGGAGTGGGTAAGAGTCGGTAGGAGTCATTTAGTTGTGTCGTCACTAGTCACATTAATCATTTTTTCTCTGGTCAGTCAATCCTTTACGTTTCCAAATAAAACTTCCACCAAAGTTAGTCCCAGTTGTAGATGTTATTCTGCCACACCGCAACTGATTGTGGTCGGGGGGGAGACACACGTGTTAAGCTTCATTTCCATAATAATTAGACAATAATTCTAGTGTCAGCTGAAATTCTTGTTAAATATTTCTCATTATAGCAATAATGAATTCCTAAACGTCTTCCATCATGATAACATAATTACCCATCAACTCCACCTTTTCTTTCGCAGAATTGCATCTTCCAAGTCAGGTCCAACTCAACCAACAATATGATTAACACGATTGAGTATGCATAGGGAAAGTTGTTGTAGTAATTAGTTAGGAGGTCTTATCAGAAATGTCATGTCGAGTTGGTCTACTTAATTTGCATGGCAATGCCGAATTCATTAGAGTCTAAAGCCAAGGTGGTAGAGTAACTCTGTTTGCAATATGGTTCTAAGTTCTATCATTCTAAGATTAGATACCAACCCTCTTTGAATTTTTTTTATCAACTTCACTCCAGTATGATGAAGACAATTGTATTTGTTCCAGAGTTCGCTTTGGATGAAAGAATTGGACTAAGGGAGTTGCTTTACGACAAGTATGACAAGGCTACGCTAGTCGACAATGATATTTGAAACTCCTTCCAGTTTCCAGCCATGAAACACGATGTCTACATAGAATCAGTCACGAAGGAATATGGGAGTGCAACAATAAAATTCAAGACTGACTTTAGAGGAATCCAACGGTCCACCTTACTGAATTAGATGAGTTTTCTTGTGTTTGGAACAACTCTGGAAGTGATGCAATGCACAAAGTTACTGGTCAACAGAATGCATGGAGGATTTCTCTGACTCGAAAAATATCACCCAATTCATGTAGTAGACATTCAAAGGCTCATGGGCTTATCAGCGACAAGAGAAGCAGTTTCAACCGCATTCTAGACAAATTCCAAGAGAGCGAAGAAGACAGGGGATGAAAACTACTGCATGAAGTATGATACAAAGATAAGAGGAAAGGGAGCACGCATAGATTTGATCAACTCCCCAAAAATTAAGTTCACCTACCACACTATTGCGAGGAATTTGATGCGTCACTTTTCCAAGAATGAGTGCATGCTGGATAGAATTTTGGTCGTGGAGCATTGTGTAGCAGGCACCCAACTAAATTGGTGTGCCCTCCTCCTCTAGGAAATGTTCGAAGCATGTGAAGATGTCTACAAGAGGTCCACCCATTTCATTTATGGCTATCTTTTTTTTGCCATGGAAATGTGGAAATGGTGCCCACCAAAGGGCCAAGAGCTAGCTCCCATCATAGAAGACCAACCTATGGCCCTCAAGTATGTGCCTTGGAGAACTTCAGGGGGCCCGAGCAACAAAGAGTTAAATGAGGCTTCGTTCAGGGGCTAGTACATAAAAATGCTGACATTAATCAGGGTTGTGAAACGGGTTCGCAGGTCCCTACTTGATGAATATTCGATAGAGATCTGGTTTGGTGTTAGTCAATACTAGGAGAAAAAATTGCAAATTCGAGAAAACACATGGCCGAGGAGGAGCTGCAACCGATCATCAAACAATTGAAGAAGTAAATGAGCTTCTCGAAGGAAACCATCATCAACATTGGGATATCAGTAGGTTTGGTCCCTATAATACTAGTGTATCCCCCTTATTGTTATTGTGTTGCCCATGTATCCCCCATATTGTTATTGTTGTGCCCCATAGAAGCCCACTATTGTTATTGTTGTTCCCTTACATTATTATTGTTATGTAGGCTCTGATTATATTGTGACCCCTTAGACCCCTATATATAAAAGGACGTATTTTCATTTGTATCATCCAAGAATTGTTCATTTATGTAATTTAAAGGAGGTTTACCCCTCAAAGAGGATAAATTTTAAGTTGTTGATCTATCTATTTGTGAGTTGGTTGCATAACATTTCGTATCAAAGCTTTGGATTCTAGGGTTTCGTTTATTCAAACAAGTCATATTGGAATTTTCACTATAACTTTTTTTCTAAGAGGCTTCAGAAGCTAAATTTTTTTAACAAGTGGAGAAGAAATATCATAGAACTTCATGTAAAATTTTTAGATCTTGGTTCTCTATATTTTTGGAGACATGTTCTGCGGAAGTTAGGGTTTTTGCAAGCTCGAGAATTTTGTCTAAAACAGATGACCTAGGGAAAATTGTCATAACTTTCGTTTCAGGCATCAGATTTGAATTCTGTAAAAATTGGCTGAAAGTGCATGGATTGTAGTTTTTCGTGTAGCGATTTTAGGGCCAAAGGTTGAAACAATGACATGAGGCATCCCATACAACTTTGGTCTACTGAACTAGTCCATAATTAGGTCATCATGGAAGATTTGGCATAACTATTTCTTGAAGAACCCAATTTCGATCAGACTTGTGGGGTTGGAAATAGGACTCAAAGAGCTACCATAGGAAGAAATTTTAGAACTTAGAGATCCAAAATTATAGAGTTACAATCATTTCAAGAGTGAGCTCCTAAAAGTAAGAAAAATGTGTGTATTTTAATTTTTTTTGCATAAATTTTGTTTGAAAAATCAGTTTGAAGTGATTCAAGGGGCATATTGAAGCGTATATATAATTTTTTGATTCAAAAATGCCTCGAAACTAAAAAAATATGGACACACCTAGTAAGCAACCAAAAATCTCTTCTATGACACATGAAGAAGAAGAAATGTAACATGATATATCGAATTTATGAGACCAAGTGCAACAAATTTTTCTCTTGCAAAAAATAATAAAAAATGAATTGGAAGCCATGATGAATGTTAATATAGATGGTATAAAAAGGGACGTGGGAGTTTTGAATAATGATTTAAAAGCAAACATAGAAGCATTGATGAATGTTAAGATAGAGGTGTTGAAGGAAGGTTTGGCAAAGTTGTTAGAAGAAAGGTGTCCCAATGGTGACAAGGAAATCCATGAAAATCATGATGAAGACAAAAGGAATAACAATTACGATTTTAGAGACTCTAATGTGGGGATTAAGAACCACCACATTCCAAAGATAGATATAAGTAAGTTTGATGGAAAGGATTCGGTAACTTGGATACTACAAATGGAGCAATTTTTTGATCTACATGATGTGAAACCCTCACAAAAGGTACGTATTGCATTTTTATATTTTGAACCCAATCAGTTTGTATGGTATAGATGGATTTTTCTCGTAAACCTCTTGTCACTTGGTCAATTTTTACAGAGGAAATGATAACACATTATGAAGATACAAAGAGCAACACCTTCATTAACCGATTGATAAATCTCAAACAAAAGGGTTCAATGGTGGAGCACATTGAAGACTTCCAAAAGTTGAATATAAGGGTAATAGATATTCCATAGGAACATAGGATTGATGCCTTCATAGGGAATTTAAAAGATAACATCCAACATGAGGTTCGCGTTTGGGAACCTGATTCATTGGAGAAGGCATTCAGGGTGGCAAGAAAAGTTGAAAGCAAAATTATGGCAACAAGGAAGTCTACCACTCACAACTGTAAATATGGAAGTGTCATTGCTCCTAGTCGTCCACAACCTACAAGGTTGACACCACAACAATTAGAGGAAAAAATAGAAAAAGGGCTTTGTTACAGTTGTGATAACAAATCCACTAAAGGGCATAAGTGTGCTAAGAAGAAATTATTCTACATAGATTGTGAAGAGGAGGAAGAAAAATAACAAGAAATATCAAAAGAGGAGGATATACACGAAGAACCAACCCTAGAGAAAGAAGAAATGAATTCGACCATATCTTGTAATGCATTGGCAAGAATTATCACTCCTCAAACTCTTAAGAGAGAAGGATATATCAAGAAGAAAAAGATAATAGTGCTGATTGATTTAGGTAGTACCCATAATTTTATTCATTGTAAGATGGCCAAGAAATTGAATTGCTTCCTATATCTATCACCATAGTATCAAGTGATGGTTTCCAATGGAGGAACTAAAAATTGCTCTGGAAAGCTTCATAATATCAAGCTAACCATTGGGGAATATGTATTGAATATTCCAATTATTTCCATTCCAATGGGTGGTGTTGATGTTGTATTAGGAGTCTAATGGTTACAATCTTTGGGGACGATATCTTTCAGTTTTCTAGAACTTTTCTTGAATTTTTTTTGGGAAGGAAAGGAAGTTGAATTAAGGGTATCGAAGGGAAACCAGGAAAGATAATCAACTCTAATGGCATGACAAAACCTCTGAAGAAAGAACAATGGGGCATAATTGCACAATTATGCTCACTAGGGGTTCAAACATCAAAATCATCTATTTCTCCAGATCTACAAAAAGTCTTGGATAATCATTCCAAGGTGTTTGAGACTCCCAAAGGCCTCCCACCCATTTGTAATCATGATCATGTGATTCACTTGATTCCAGGAATCATTCCTCCAAACATCAGACCTTACAGATATCCTTATTCTTAAAAGAGTGAAATTGAACACATGGTTGTAGAAATGCTAGAGGCCGGTAGAATTCAACCTAGTCAAAGTTATTTCTATGCTCCAGTAGTATTGGTGCACAAGAAGGATGGATCATGGCGTATGTGTCTAGATTATAGGGAGCTCAACTAGCTCGCTATTAAAGATAAATTTCCCATTCCTATCATTGATGAATTGTTGGATGAATTACATGGAGCAATTTACTTCAACAAGCTGGATCTTCGTTCAGGATATCATCAAATTAGAATGAAGATTGAAGACATTCCAAAAACAACATTCATAACTCATGAGGGTCATTATGAATTTTTGGTCATGCCTTTTGGCCTCACTAATGCACCTTCCACGTTTCAGTGTTTGATGAATTCCATTTTCAAACCCTTCCTTAGAAAATGTGTTAGTATTTTTTGATGATATACTAATATACAACAAGTCTTGGAAGGATCATGTTTAACATGTTAACAGGGTGCTCAAACTATTGGTGGAGAAATAATTATATGCATAAACCTCCAAATTTTTCTTTGAAGTATAGAAGGTGGAATATTTGGGTCATATTGTATCTCATGAGGGTGTTAAGGTTGACCCCAACAAAATTACAACCATTAAGGAATGGAAAATCCCCACAAACATAAAGCATCTTCGAGGATTTCTTGGGCTGACAAGGTATTATCACAAGTTTGTTAAAGAATATGGGAGAATAATGACACCTCTAACTTCATTAATGATTAAAGATGCATTTTCGTGGACTCCAGAAGCAACGAAGGCCTTTGAACATCTTAAAGAGGCAATGTGCCAAACACCAGTCTTAGCTATGCCAGACTTCACAAAAACTTTTATTGTGGAATGTGATGCTTCAGGAAATGGAATTGGTGTTGTTTTAATGCAAGAAAGAAGACCCATTTCTTTTGAAAGTTGTCCAATCAAGGGACAGTATTTACACTAACCTATTTATGAGAAGGAAATGTTGGCAATACTACATGCACTAAACCAATGGCGACCTTACTTAATGGGAAGACTCTTCAAGGTAAATGCAGATCATAATAGTCTTAAATACTTTTTGGAACAAATATTATCTTTAAAAGAGTAGAAAAAATGGGTGACAAATATGTTGGGTTATGATTTTGAAACCATCGACAAAAAAAGGGAAGCAAAATATTGTTGCAGATGCACTCTGAAGAAAGGATGAGGATGTGGAAGCATTACTTTGTGCCATTTCTATTATCCTACCCGAGTGGATAATTGAAACAAGGATGAATGGAAGAATCATGAAGAGGTGTGGTCACTCATTCAAAAGTTGCAACAAGATCTCAGTACATATGATACATTTAGCTGCAAAATTGATTCTTTATGGTACAACGATCACTCATATATTTGTAAGAATTCCCAACTCAAACAAAAGATTCTTTTAGAATTGCACACCTCTCCCTTAGGAGGGCACTCATGATTTTTAAAAACTTACCATAGGGTCAAGAAGGATTTTTTTTGGGATGGCCTTAAATTTGATATTCAAGAATTTGTGGCAAAATGTTTGGTTTGCCAACAAAATAAAGTTGAGACAATTAAGACCTCGGGTCTGCTACAACCTTTAGCCATTCCAAGTTAGGTTTGGGAGGAAGTATCAATGGACTTTATCACAGGCTTACCCAAGTATGAAGGAAAGATTTGTAGAAATTCTCACTGTAGATTAAACTGATTATGCAATGTACTAAAGAAAAATACTTAATCTACTTCTACAAAGAAACTTGCAGAAGCTTAATCGATTTGAGCAGGATCAAATAGAACACATATAATAGAGAAGAAGATTCAATGACACATGAAACATAGAAGAATACTTTGGGGAAAGCCTCAGCTAAAAACCCCACTATCTGTATTATCATACAAGTGGAAATATCTCTGAATTACACAAAGCTTTAGCTCTCAAGCTATCTAGCTCTTAGTACAATCCCTCACTGCTGCTCATAGATCGAATATACAACACATATGGCTTTCCCTCTGTCCTCCAAGCCTCCTATTTCCTTGCGCTATTTTCCCTGGGTGCTCCTGCTGTAACCTTGTGTGACACTAGTCTCACACACTGCTCCAACACACAGTAAAACTGCGCAAATCTCAAGGAATGAATTCCTTCTGCATGCAAGAGATTTTCTTATAGGAAAATTCTTGCAACTGATAGTACATTGTCCCTACCTTTAATATTAACTAGGTCTCTGTCTGAACTGACATGCATGAGTTATTCATGAGAGAATATTCAGTTATTTGGAGTACACTAGTTTCATGCATGCATGCATTAACTGACTGAACTCACAATTAGTTCCACAAACTATCTGGAACTACTTTAATTGGACTTAACTTAGTTAACTGAGCTAACTAATTACAACTCAAATACAACTCATCCTTATCTCCTTAATTAAGGAATAACTTCCTCAATCAAAGGGATAACTGTTGCATGTCTTCACAAAGACTTCATGTTTGACTTTCACCGACTAATTAACTCAGGATGAATTAATTAATTATTTTTCAAACAGCTGGTAAGACTAAATTCGAATTTTAATTCAAGGACAAATTAAAATTGGAATATATCCTGAAAATCTATCTATAACAATGCTATTTTTAGCATTTCTTGTTGCTATTTTTAGCACTCCCTCTCAACAAGAAAGGAATTCAACTTGATCCCGATCCTGAACCTTTGGAATTTTCTGCATGCAACACTTCTCTCAAGTGTTGTTGCTCCAACAACTTCAGAAACAAAAAAAATCCAACCTGAAACAGAACGATGCCTCTTTCATCAAAGTCTCTGACTACTATTGCCTTTGTTGACTAAAAACTCTGCACCTCTGTGCTCTTCAGTATCTGACTACTCTAGCCTCTGTCACTTTGATCTCTGACTGCATCAATCACATTGATTCCTCCTGCTACATCCGTGTTGTTGCTGGTCCTATCTCCCAGCATGAATCCACACTGCACCTCCTCTCATCATGTTACATCGTGCTGCCCATTGCTGCACTACAACTTAGTTACTGAGAAGTAAGTAAATGATCTCGCAACTGACCTCCTTGTTGGGCTAGAAACACCCTTTAATGTTGAAGCCCCCTCTGCTGCTCCATCTACATCTGTCTCTACCCACTCAGCCAATCCTGCTACTCCTCGTTGGGGCTCCCGTAGCAAGGTCTAATAAAAAAGGCTGGATACCTCAAGGATCCTGCCACTATTTCAACCTTCTTGGGACTACCACTTCACATTGCCCCACCTCACACCTGGAGGTATGGTTGCATGTGATCCTTCTACCCACTTGGCTCAAAATTTGATCCTAGTGGAGGTCTCTGCATGAGTGGATGCCTCCACTCCATCTCCTCTCAGCATCTCCAATTGTGGCTCCTCCATAATTGTCTAAGACTTCTTCTGGGGCTACATATTGAGAGGTAATTTACTCTCCTTCTCAACCGCCAAGTTTACAACATTTTCCTTGCTCCTCAAGGCTTTGCATGCATCTTGAACCTCAAGAGCATACAGGTTCTTGACTCGTGAACCGGTCTGCTTCACCTGTCTCGTGGTGATGTGTCTAAGGAAAACCTTTCCCTTACTGAAGACAACATCGTAGCCTTTGTCCTCCAACATCGCGGTAGATACCAAGTTCTTCTTTAGTCCAGGCACATACTTCACATCTGTCAAGGTAATGAGAGCTCCATGCTTCCTCTGAAAAGCAACCGTGCCCACTCCTAAAACATTATAGCTTTCATCATTACCCATCTCTATGTGCATTTGGAGGTCTTTCTCCTCCAAGGTACTGAACAAACTCTTATCGTCAATCATGTGGAATGAGGCTCCATTGTCAAGAAACCAACCACAACCCATCATCGATGAAACCATGAATGCGATGAGGGTAAAATCCAATTCGAACTAAGAGGCCAATGCCTCACCTTCAGATCCTTCTGAGGATGCCTTCTTTGATTTCTTCAATGGACAATTAGTTGCATAATGGCCCACCTCATGACAGTTAAAGCATCTCAATTTAGATTTGTCAATCCTCTTCCCACCATGAGAAGAACTCGATTTGGAATGAGAATCCTTCTCCTGCCCTTTCCTTGCCTTACTGGCTAAGGCTAGATTTTCTTCATCATCATGCTTAGATGAAGAACCATCTGTGGTGCTCCTCCTGATCTCCTATAGCATCAGATCGGACCACACTCGTTCCCAATCTGACAGTTTCTCTCTTCCATTCATTGAGTCCTGCTAGCTATGCCAGCTCTTAGGAAGACCGAGGAGAGCAAGACTCACCATATCATCATTGGCTGTCGTGATTCCTACACTTCCAAGCTCATCTCTGTAGGTGGTGAGCTTGTTCAGATATGTAGAGATCATGTTGCCCTTTTCACACTTGTTTTTCCGAAGCTTGTCCTTCAGCGCCAACTTCCTCTGGTCACTGCTGTTCTGATATAGATTCTTCAATGTCTTCCACATTGAAAACGGAGTCTCCTTCCCATGGAGACTTGAGACAATGTGGTCTCGAACTCCCTCCAAAAGAATCCTCCTCCCTCTCGCCACACATTTCTTCCATTCCGCCAATTCTTGGGCATTAGATGCTGCTGGCTTGGGGACTTCTTAATCAATGAAGTCCTTCAAACCATTGTCCTCTAATACCACTTCCATGCGACCCTTCCATGCTATGTAATTCGAGCTGCCATACAGGGCATACTCGAGTCTTAAGCCATTGAACGCCATTGGTGAACTTTGAGATGTGATAAGAAATCGAATTTGTACCTACAATCAAGAACTTTAAAACTTCGAACTTCTACCTTCTTTGTATATTGTTCCCCGCTTTGATCACCTTTGCTCTGATACCATGTAGAAATTCTCATTGTAGATTAAATTGATGATGCAATGTACTAAAGAAAAATACTTAATCTACTTCTACAATCAAACTTGTGGAAGCTTAATCAATTTGAGCAAGACCAAATAGAACACATATAACAGAGAAGAATATTCAATGACACATGAAACACAGAAGAATACTCTGGGGAAAGCCTCGGCTAAAAACCCCACTATTTGTATTATCATACAAGTGGAAATATCTCTGGATTACACAAAGCTTTAGCTCTCAAGCTATCCAACTCTCAGTACAATCCCTCACTGCTGCTCATAGACTGAATAGACGACACATATGTCTTTCCCTCTGTCCTCCAAGCCTCCTATTTCCTTGTGCTATTTTCCCTGGGTGCTCCTACTATAGCCTTGTGTGACACTGGTCTCACACACTGCTCCAACACACTGTAAAACTGCACAAATCTCAAGGAATGAATTCCTTCTGCATGCAAGAAATTTTCTTATAGGAAAATTCTTGCAACTGATAGTACATTGTCCCTGCCTTTAATCTCAATTGGGTCTTTGTCTGAACTGACATGCATGAGTTATTCATAAGAGAATATTCAATTATTTGGAGTACACTAGTTTCATGCATGCATGCATTAACTGACTGAACTCACAATTAGTTCCACAAACTATTTGGAACTGATTTAATTGGACTTAACTGAGTTAACTGAGCTAACTAATTACAACTCAAATACAACTCATCCTTATCTCCTTAATTAAGGGATAACTTCCTCTATCAAAGGGATAACTGTCGCATGTATTCACGAAGACTTCATGTTTGATTTTCACCAACTAACTAACTCATGATGAATTAATTAATTATTTTTCAAACAGCTGGTGAGGCTAAATTCGAATTTTAATTTAAGGACAAATTAAAATTGGAATATATCCTAAAATGTTATCTATTGCAATGCTATTTTTAGCATTTTTTATTGCTATTTTCAACAATATTGTCATCATGGTGGTAGTTGATAGACTTACCAAGTATGCACACTTTTGTGAATTATCTCATCCTTTTAAAGCCAACATAATTGCTACTGCATTTATGGAAACAATTCAAAAGCTTCATGGAAATCCAAACATTATAGTAAGTGAAAGAGATTCCATTTTCACTCGAAATTTTTGGACGAAATTATTTTCCACTCTTAGTACTCAATTATCTCATAAATCATCTTATCATCCTCAATTTGATGGGCAAATTGAGATAATGAACAAATTATTGGAAGGATATCTTCATTGCTTTGTATTTGACAAACAAACACAATGGGTCAAGTGTTTTCCTCTAGTTGTATGGTGGTATAACACTTCCTTCCATACTGCAGCAAAAATGACCCCATTTATGGCACTTTATGGATATCATCCACCATCCATCACATCATCTTTCAGAGAACATTCTAAGGTTCAAGCAGTGGAAGATCACACCAGCGTCAACAACAAGTTCTGCAACTCTTAAAGGATAACCTCACTCTAGCGTAGAATCAAATGAAACAATAGGCAGATTAACATTGCAGTGAAAGAAGTTTTGATGTAGATGACTGGGTATTTTTACGGCTACAACCATACAAACAAATGTCTCTCAATAAAGCTAAGAAGAATAATAAATTATCACCCAACTACTACGGTCCTTACAAAGTGTTGCAAAAGATTGGTACTATGACATGCAAATTGGAGCTGCCTGAATATTCCTGAGTACACCTAGTTTTCCATGTTTCATGCTTAAATAAGGTTATATGTGACAAGCATCTAGTTCAAACAGTGTTTTCAAAACTTGACAAAGAAAAAAAATCATATTTGAGCCTGAAGGAGTCACGGAGACAAGAACCCGGCAGCTATGAAATCGTTCAATTTCAGAATATCCCATTAAGTGGAAGAACCTATCCGCTAAATATTCCACATGGGAAGATGTGAATTTTATACAGAAGCATCCAAAACTACTCAAATGTTGAGGACAACAATTTTTTGAAGGAGAGGGGCATGTTAAGTCCTTATAATACTAGTGTATCCCCCTTATTGTTGTTGTTGTGCCCATGTAGCCCCCATATTGTTATTGTTGTGCCCCATAGAAGCCCACTATTGTTATTGTTGTGCCCTTACATTATTATTGTTATGTAGGATTTGATTATATTGTGATCCCTTAGACCCCTATTTATAAAAATGAGGTCTTTCCATTTGTATCATCCAAAATTTTTTCATTTAGGTAATGTAAAGGAGGTTCCCCCCTTGAAGAGGATATTTTTTAAGTCATTGATCTATCTATTTGTGAGTTGGTTGCATAACAACCTAGGTGGGGCTGCATTGTGTTCACCCCCATACTTTCTAGATGCCACACCAAAATTTTATGCTGTCAACCGAAGCTTTCCACACAAAGGTCGTGTTGTGGCTAGGAGTTGAGGGGAAATTTAAAAAGGTAGACACATCTATTTCATTGACAGGATGGTACCTCAACCAATACTAGGAGAAATAGTTGCGGATTCCAGAAAATGCATGGCCGAGGAGGAGCTGCAATCGGTCATCAAATAGTTGAAGAAGAAAATAAGCTCCTTGAAGGAAACCATCACCAACATCGGGATCTCAGTAGGTTTGATTTCCAACTTTCCCGAGTCTCAAGGTTTAATAGGGCAGGGTCCTTTGGTTACTGCCCTTCTAGTTACTGCAATGTTGGTAGTAGGACCTCATTCACAGTCAAAACCTACCATCCCAAAACCCTATAAATCAAAAGCTAACAAACCTCTAGTTGGGGCCAAAAAGGAGAAATCAACCCTTTCCAGTCACATTGTCAACCTCACTATTGAAGAGCCCCAATCCAATACCGCCTCTCCCATCATTGAAGAAATTCCACCCTCCACTTCATTTGCGTCACCTAGCTCGTGCAACCCGTCACCACATACTACATCCACATGCGCCACCCTCTCAGACACCATACCCTCTAGGACACCATTGGGCATGAAGACAGACATAGAGGTTGATTCTATTATCCATTCCATCATAATAGTCTTCAGCGGAGAAGTCGTCACTGCTTCCATGATGTCTTTATTGCTAGATTTGGGTCCATTGCTGAGCACAAGACCCATCATCACAAAGTCATTCACTATCACTATCAACCTAGGGTCAATACCACTTCATCTATTTCCTCTAGTTACACCACTCCTCGTATCCATCCAAACCACTCCTCCAGTGGCTAAACCGTCACTGCAAGCTACCTATCCCCATGGACGCTCAGAAAAGTCTGTTGCCAGTGGGATACCCTTGTAGAGTTGGTTCCCAAATCCATCAACTATGCACCAGGATGATCTTAAAGGCTGGTCCTTAACCCAATTATTTAATTTTATTCAACAATCCACACAGAAGGTCGCAGCATTGTATAATGATTTAACTGTTGACCATGAGCAACAACAACATCAAATTGTTGCACTCACAACCGAACATGATCATCTCCGCCAAGATAAGCAACAACTACAGGAGTAGCTAGAGAAGATCACCTCAAAATTCTAGGTACTGTGGCCGTCCATTCTGATGTTGTAACTAATGCCCCAAAAGACTTCTCATCTTACACACTGGTCAGATGTTGTGACCATATCCAGACTGCATGCCATGACTTTATCTCTACCAATTGAGAGTTCAAGCAAACCCTCGCTACCACAAGGAGTGCATTTCCAAACCCCGCCACGACATATGCCAATGAGATTTAACAAAAGATAACCATTGTATCTGCCCTAAAGGACTCCATTTTCATTGTTGCGAATGATGCCTACACCCTCCTGCAGTGAGTTTTGATTGGTCAGGAATCCTAGCGAAGAAGAACTAGCCGGTCTA
Source organism: Pinus taeda (assembly GCA_000404065.3). Taxonomy (NCBI): domain Eukaryota; kingdom Viridiplantae; phylum Streptophyta; class Pinopsida; order Pinales; family Pinaceae; genus Pinus; species Pinus taeda. The sequence continues at coordinate 429,745 of APFE030978698.1, forward strand.
CCCACTTCGTGGTCGAGTCAATAAACTCCTCATTTATGTGAGGAACAATAAAGACAAAGTGCAAAGGAATACACTTATGGTAGAAATTGATGCTCTAGAGGCCCACATCCAACATATCGAAGATGAGTACGCCAGGACAAAGCAAATACTCCAAGATCTTTGATCCCCGGTTGAAACACACCTAGATACACTGCAACAGATAAGTGAGGACATGGAAACATAATGGAATTCCTTTTTGATGACACGGGTAGCCCAATTGATGTCCAACACAACATTTGAATTCCTTGCTCAGGGAGTTACGATCACAGAGACTTAGCATGCAACACTCAATAACTACAATCAATTCTGCCAGGTGACCATTGCGATTGTCCCTGAATTGGGGCTTTCATTTAAAGATACCAGCTAAGAGGAAGCATCAATAGAGGCATCAACAACAACACTAGCAGAAGCATCAACAACAACACCAGCAAAAGCATCAATAACATTGACGGTGCCGAAGAAATATTGACTCGAGGATGAGTCAATGAACTGTGGTAAGGGGTTGTTGGGGCCTTCATTTTTTATATATTAGGATGTTTTGGGGAGAATGAAGCTGGAGGCAAGTGGTGGAAATGGTTGTTGGGAACTTATGGAAATAACAATGAGGGAAAGGGAAGGAACTAGTGAAAGACTGGCAGTTGCAGAGGGGTAGCGGGAAGAAGAAAATACAGTTGAGCAGGAAAAGAGCAAGGGTAGCTGAGGAATAAAGACAACCAAGCAAGGGAGAAGGAAATAACAGATTAGGCTGGCATGCAGAGAGGGTGAAGAAGAAGATAAAAGGCAAAAAGGAGAACTGAGAAGGGGTTTGGTTGTTGTGTCATGGTTTTTATTAGTGATACTGTTCTTCTTATGTTGCGGAGCTATGAGAAAAACTTTATGTTTGTCCTTCCACAAGTTTCTATTATGCCTTGTTAGAGTTATGGATGTTTAGAAATAGGCCTTGATCTTGATGCAATGTACTCACCTTTTATATTAATGAGGAAGACTGTTATTGGGATCGTAACGTGTTAATTGTGTGTTATTCTTGTTCTTTAATTTTTTATTTTTTATTTATTTTTTTTTTAATTTTTAATTTTTTATTTTTTTTATGTATGCACATGTTTAGGTAGTCTTTTTGTTACAACATGTATAGACTGTTGTGACCTGACTTCTTTGAAGAATGGTTCAATGTTCCCTACTCTCTATTCTTTGATATGGTTTTCCCTCATATTCCAACCCTCACCTAACTAAGGTTGTGGCATGCCTTAGGTGAGAATCCATACCCTTCTTGGGTAAGGTGAAAATGTCAGTGTTGTGCTAGACTACAACGAAGCCTTGTTGGCCCTTGCACCCGAACTCGGGGTGTCATCCCTGTTGTTATTTCTGTGCCAACAACCACTTAACCCATTGTGTTTGTTTATAATATACAAAGCAACAAAGATATCCTTGAAATCACTTGTTCACTATCTAAGTTTGCTCGTCGGATTGAGGAATATAAGATGAGCTATGAGCTAATTGAGTACCAAGACAAGGAAATAATTCATCCAAAAATTTCCAGTAAAAATGGGATCTTTGTCACTTACAATAACCTTTGGGTTTCCATGTAGCTTTTGAATTGTTCCATAAATGGAGTAGCAACTGTACTATCTTTAAAACGGTGAGATAATGCACAAAAGTGTGCATACTTGGTAAGTCTATCAACTACCACCATGATGACACTCTTTCTTTCAGACTTGGGTAAACCTGTGATAAAATACTTTGAGATATCCTCCCAATTATGACTTGGAATGGCTAAAGGTTGTGATAGACTTGGGGCCTTAATTGTATCAACTTTATTTTGTTGAAAAATTAAACATTTTTCCACAAACTCTTGAATATCATATTTAAGGCCATCCTAAAAGTATTCCTTCTTAACCTTGTGGTAAGCTTTTAAAAATCCAGAGTGCGCTCCTAAGGGGAAGGTGTGCAATTCCAAAAGAATATTTTGCTTGAGTTGATAAATTCTTACAGATATATAAGCTATCTTTGTACCAAAATGAATCATTTTTCCAGATAAATGTATCAGATGTATTGGGATCTTGCTGTAAATTTTTAATGAGTGTACAAACCTCTTTGTCATTCTTCCATTCATCCCTTACTTTAATTACCTAATCAAGCCAGATAATATAAATGGCACAGAGCAATGTATCAAATACCTTGGAATGATTTTCCAATACTTTTTGAAGATCTGGAAAAATAAATGTTTTCAATGTTTGAACCTCTAATGAGCATAATTGTGCAATTATGCCCTGTTGTTATTTTTTTTCAAAATATTTGTCATGCCATTAGAGCTAATTATATTCCATGGTTTCCATGCAATACACCTTAATTCAAATTTTTTCCTTTCCAAAAAAAATTGAAGAAAAGTTCTTGAAAATTAAAATTTATCGTCCCCAAAGATTGTAACCATTGGACTCCTAGTACAACATCAGTACCACCCATTGGAATGGAAAGCAATGGACTATTCAATACATATTCCCCCATGGTTAGCGTTGTAACATGCATTTTTGTTGGTTGTAGTATTCATTTTTCATACAAGAACTTGAAAATATTTGAAAAAATAGATAAAAGCAAGAGGAAGGAGTAATAATGGTATATTGGGTATGTTTTCTTTGTAAAGGAACAAGTAAAGAATATGAAGATCCAGCTCAGCATCTCCAAGAGTTTCATGAATGCATGGAGCAGCAGGGCATCATTCATGAAGATGTGAAGATGAAGTTGTTTTTGTTTTCTTTAGACCTAGAAGCTAGGTCTTAGTTCAGGTCTTTGCCTCTTTCAAGCATTTCATCTTTGAAAGATTTCCTTTCAGTTTTCAATTATTCTTGTAGAACTTATTATCCACACAAGTTTCTTTTTGAAGGTTGTTGTGAATATTATGATGCTAAGGAAACTTTAAAGGCTCAAGATAATCTTGTTGATGAAACCAATGATTTTGTTGATAATATATCAAGCATTCAGAGTTATGAGCAAGTCTCTGAAAGTGAGGAACTATCATGTTCTCAAAATGATGCAGAGAGGGTGATAAAACAATTTTCTTGAATAATCTCCCAAGCAGAGAATGGGTTGACTCTGTTCCAAGCAGATCAAGAGAGTATTTAGATAGAGGAAAGTTCAAGCATGCATCAAGAATTTCTGCTCAGCAGTCGAGAGAAGGAAGAAATAATTAAGTTGCAAATAAATCCCCAGAGTTCTTATTTTGTTAAATTTGATGATCCTCCAATCTATTATGAAAATGGTTTAAATGGGGAACAAGATGAAACTCTTCAAGTGCATCAGTTGGGTGTTGAACGTATAGGAAGAAACCAGTAAGTGGGATATGTTGGACAACAATATATTGAGCGATCTATCATAGAAAAAGAGGCTATCTCATGCAAAAGGGAAGGTGATAAAGAGATTGTATACCCGTGCATTGAAGAACACAATGATGCCCATGGATCAGAGGTAAATAATCTATTTGAAGTTGATCATATGTCGTATAGTAATGTGAAAAAATTCCTTTTTCCTCCTGAAGTTACGATTACAAGTTATTTTCAATCAAATCTTAGAGATGAAAAGTGAAGACATGAAAGTGACATATATCATTTTCTTATAGCTGTTACTGATTGTTCTGCTAAGCATATTATCCCAACAAAAGGTCTATTTGGGCAAGAACCTTCATACATAGAGAATTTCTTTTTTGGAGCTGATCAGGATCATAATTCTTCTTATACTTTTGATGATCCTGTGGCAGATTACATGGAGGAATTTATCAGCAGTATACACATATCATTTTGTGGATATACTTCTAATTTTTGTTGTGAGCTGCCTTTATGCATAATTTATTTTTTATTTAGGATGAATTGCATTTTCAAGATTCATTGGTAGAATGGTTCAAGATTATGCACTCAAATGCTAATCTGGTATTGTTAGAGCCTAAATCTGCCTTAGGCTGAAGGAAGGCAAAATTCAGGGTAACCACAAACCACGCTCAGTCTGGTAGCTAGCCCTACCAGAACAGGAGAGGGCTCTCTCCGGGTCATGCTCAGCGAGAGAAAATCAATGGGGCTGGAGATAACCGAAATAGGAAACTGATTTTAGGCTAGTAAACAGATATGAAAGAGGTATTTTGATGAATGAATGATTTTTCTGGGTTGTATGGGGACAAAGGACATCATGAGCTGAGAAATTAAATCAAAGACACAGATTGTTTCTTGAGGCATGATAGGTAGTAAGTTTAGCAATCAAATTTGAATAATATGGAGTGGAAAGACTGTATGAGAAGCTGAAAAAGGCATAGGTGGTGAATCCTTTTCAGACATAAGAGGAACACAGAACATGAATGCTTTCCCAAGGCAGAGCAACTAATTGGATTCTGCCTCTCATACTTAAAAAGCATTCAACTGGAAATGAAATATGAATGAAAAGCAAAACATTACAAGTTACATATGAAATAGAAAGAAGAAACAAATTGCTAAACTCACACCACATGAGTCTTCTGAATCAGAGCTATATCATTTCATTCAAATCTCTGCCAAAACTGTACAATGCAAGTGCTGGGTTTTTCCTCCACACTGCTCCCAGAAATTCCAACCAACACCTTACCAAATGACTCTCAATACAATAAATAAGTTTTTCTATGAGAAAGTTGATCAACCCAGGAAATGAAAAGCCAACCATCAATAGTTACATTCAGTTACTATGATGACCAATTAAAACAAAGTAAACCTGAGCGCAGATCTTCTGGGTGACTGCTCGCCTTCCTTTTGCCACTTGGGTAGAAGCCAACCTTTCATGAAAATGTTTTTTAAACTTTGCCTTTGATGCCGAGAAAAATGTATTTTAAATTAACGGGCCCACTTGGAGAAAATTGCAAATCGAAATTTCGCGGAGCGGAAGTGATTTTGGCCTTTGGGTCTCTGTGCGCCGCGCCTAAAACTGTATGCGTCACGCCACTTTGGAGCTGGTTTTGTAGCACTTTCTGAAGTCTAAATTTCACCTAAGTGTGCTTGTTATAAATCCCTGCCTATCTACTTTCCAACCCAAGTGGAATTTCTGAATTTGGTGCTCATTTGCCCCTCCAAAGCTTCAATCTCCCAAGACTGCTTCTTGTGTGTCAAAATAGGGGCAGAGAGGTCATTTTTTGAGTGTTTTTGACCTCTTGAGGACTCAAAACTTGCCCAAACTTCTTGGCCATGCACCAGCAGTCATGATTTTTCATGCCAAATCCAAAAATATAATTTTTTTGCAATTTAGAGCTCCTTATCATAAGTGCGCGCCACATGGCGCGACGCACAGGGAGAAAAATCCTGTTTTTTAGTGCAAAAAATTTCAAAATGCAAAAAATGCCCCAAATTTCTTAAATTTTGGGCTGGAGCTTCTTCATCAAGAGCTATGGTGGGCCAAGGATTTCCTCGGCCAATATCCGGAGTCGACCATGCTCTTTTTGCCTCTTTTGCTTCCTTATTGCCTTCTTTAGTTTTGCCTTTAAATTCCTTATTCGTGCTTGGCAAACATGATTGCGTGCCCAATAATGGTTTTTCATGTGCCTGAGCATGTACTTGTCCTTGTTTTATTTTTCCAACAGCTCCTCTAACTGGATGTTGATCCTCTTGAGCCAAATCTCTCGATCAGCCTCTATCTCCTGCTGAATGGGTGTCCTCTCATTTAGGCTTCGTTGGGCAACCTGCTGGTCTTCACGGATGTTTTTCCACCTCTATGAGGCCTCCTGGGTGCATGTACCTCTGTTGGCGAATCACTGTGTGTCTCTTCTTCATGATCATATGACGGATCAGATGTCATGTCTGCTGGTGGACAAACTGTCTTAGACAAATAGGTGTTGATATGTCACACTGTCTCGCAATGCCTTTGATGATGTGCTTGACCTTTGTCACCAAGAGAAAATAATGACATGAGGGACAGTAAGGGGAGGGAAAAATAGTGAGGGATTAGGGACTATTGGGAGAGATTTGTTTGGGAAATATAGGAGGGTTGTGAGGGGTTTTATGTGTGGGATAGGGTTTAGGGTTTCACCTTTGAAAGCTTTGGGAAAGGGAATTTAGGATAGGGGTTTAGTAACTTTAGGGGATGGGGAACAATGGAGTTGAGGAACAAAGGGAATTAAGGACAAGAGAAATAATGGAAAAAAATAACCTTGGTGGCGAACAAGTTTTGAAACCCTAGGCAGCAGTTTACATGTGAGGAATTCAAAATGAAAGGGTTGAATTTTTGTTTCAATCATTAACATCCATAAACCACCATACCCTAGCACAAACTTGGATGAAATACCAAAATGGAGGCTTTACCTACTTGTGGAATGAAGAATTTTCAATTTGGAGGAAGATTTCAATGAATTTTAGGCCTTTTAGCCCAGTGCGTCGCGCCAGTGTAAATTTACACTGGAAAATTTCTCCCAGTGCGCCGTGCCTTTTTCCATGCGACTTTTGGAAGTCTTGCTGATGTCCAAATTGGGTGTAGGATAGCTCGTGGGAAAGGCCTTTGAGTCTACTTTCCAACTCAACTGGAATTTTTCAGTTTGGAGTTCATTTTCCCTATCAAAAATCAAATCTCCCAAGACTGGTCAAAATGTGCCAAATGAGGCTGCCTCAAGGCAGAGTGCTGTTGCAGTCAACTTTTGAAGGTGTTCCTCAACTCCAAATTGAGCTCATGATAGCTCATTGGAAATATATTTGTGTATAGTTATCATTTTACCCATCACACAAGTCATTTGGCTAACCAAGCTAGGAGAAAACTTGAGTTTTCCAATCTCAGTTTAGAGGTGCATCAATTCTCCCGAGGCAATTGTATTTTTGACATTTCTCTAAAACCATGACACCTGTGTAAAAAGTGAAGGAGGTTTTCCTTCCGTGGCCTATTGTGGGAAAAAACCTCTCTCAGTTTTCCAAAATTCATCTTTTCTTGCTCAGAAACATCATTTGAGTGAATTATTGAACCTTCCTCTGACCTGCAAGTATTATTGAAGCACTTTGAGAACAACAATTTGCAAACCCTAGACCTACTAACTCTTTTTTGACCAAGAGATTAGAACATAACTATAAATGACCTTTAAAATGATTTGAAAAACAGACCTAAACCAGCAGGATAAGGCATGAGGGGAAATGACTGACAAGACCCTTCCGTTAGATTATGGCATGCCCCTAGCAGAATGCAGCTGAGTGAATGGAGCGAGACTCCTAAAAATGAAATACAGAAAAAGTTTTGATCTCTGACAGAGGACTGACATGACCTACTCTAACAGGTATTATTGGAAGATTTACTTCACCTGATTGAGGTTAGTCATGTACATATGTAGGGACTTGTACATAAATAAGCTCAGGTGTTGAGCATTTGGTTTCCAGTTGTAGTTCTTCAGTTTAATCATTAGTTGATGAATAAGGGTGAATTTCCCAGTTGGAAATTGGTTTGTAGAGGTGTCAGACTTCAAGACTGTCAGGTTTCAGTTGTCATATTTCAAGGTTTTCACAGTTTTGGACTCCATGCCCAACTAAGGCTACTGCTCTATGATTCTTAATATTTTGTTATCAAAGTGCAAGCATCTTATCACTGCAGATATTGGTGTGGGTTCACTATACAAATTTTCAGATAGTTAAGCTTGGTGAAGCAATATATGACTCCATGCCCAATGGATAAGGCACTAATCTACGGTTCTTAGTGCTTCTGTGTTAAAAGCACTATCCCCAGGTGGATCCAGATGTTGTAACATGCATTTTGTTGCTTGTAGTATTCATTTTTCATACAAGAACTTGAAAACATTTCAAAAATAGATAAAATCAAGAGGAAGGAGTAATAATGATATATCGGGTATGTTTTCTTTGTAAAGGAATAAGTAAAAATAAAAGAATCAGCCCCGATATAGCCAAGGATTAAGCCAATGGTTATATGGATATATATCGGATTTACAAAGGAAACAAGTGTTAAAGTTAAAGGTCCGGACCTGAAATATTATATGTTGCATTTTATAAGCTCGTCGAGTCCACAATCATCGCATAGCGTTTATGAATTATGCCGATTGCGATTTGCGATCGCGGGCCAGACCCGAAAGTATATATATTATGTTTTATAATTGCGGCAGGTCTGTCACATTGCATAACATATTATATATATATATATATATGGAAAGCGCCGATTGCATAGTGATGGGGATGCCAGACTCGACAATCTATATGCTATATTTTATAAAACCTCATCGCGTCCACTTATCGTGGTTGTAAGGGTTTTATTGATTTATCAAAACCCCCTTCATATATATTTTGTTTCACAGTTTTATATGTGTTTCTATTATAAAGGATTATATAGAAAGGTCGGACTCAAAAGCATATATAAGATATATATTATATAATATAAATATATATATAATATATAAGCCCTAGCGGGTCCGCAAGGCGTACTAAAAGGAAGATTTCAAGCTACAAGTAGGTTTTTGAGCGGAGAAAAAATGGTAAGTGGTTTTTAGTGGAATTCACCCAATTCCACTTATTGTTCGACACGTAGCAGCCGAGTGGAGAGAGGAAACCACCCATTTCGGGCGGGTATTCTCCGAGCTTATGTCCCACCCGAAACCTTTATAGACCGTATGATCTGAAAAGCGTAGATCTACGGTGGGGATGTATCGACAAAAAGGTATACATGAAAATTGTGTGGAGCTTGTATTGAAGCGAAAAAACATGTTTTATGGCATATTTCTATTATAAAAGGTATATAATAGAAATAGCACAAATATGAAGGATTTTTGCATATGAGGCTTAAGGGTGCATAAAGTTAAGTTTTGTAGTGATATATCATTTGAAAGGGCCGATTGCGATTTGTGGCAAAAGTCAATGGAGCACTGTACGGGCAGATTTGATAGATTTATAAAGCAAGATTAACTCTTTTGAGTTCCCTATTAATCAAAGGTTCGCGTTAATTTCGTTGTGTAATGCGGAAAATCAGGGTTAGAACCAAAGATGAAGAGGAAGATAATCTAGTATGTTTCTTTGCATTTTGGCCAATCAGAATTCCCATGTAAGCCCAGGATTACACAAACTAAACGTATTTCATTACGACTAAAACAAATTAAGCATCATTAGGGCATTTACAGAGGAATTCGGTAGCGGATCAACAAAGCAAGTCATCAGTTATCATCCTCTTCCAAATTCAGTTATGTTCCTGTTATTTCATGTTCTTTGAGGTGTCTTTTACCCTCTGTAAAATTCTGTAATAGTTTTTACTTCATGTAGTTAGAGAAGTAGTTGAATAATTTGGGCAATTTCAGAAATCAATAACTGTTCCACAATGTATAAAAAGAGGAAAATTTACTAAGGTGGTTGGAATTTTGGAGAACCCGGAGACTAGGCCACTATATTCCTGATATCATCGTTGATTAATGAAAGAATCAAAAGTTTCCATGAGTTTTTGCATATATTTTTGTAAGCATCTTTGTCATGTGTCATGCTATGTTTTCTTCTTTTCAAGTATAGTAATAAAGTTGTAGGTCTTTATTTGCTTATGTACATATAGTTAAACTTCCTTAAAAGAGCGCTCCTATACTTGAAGTCCTCACTTCCTTTCCAAGTTATAGATAATAGTTTCTATGAAAGACCAGCATATTGTCTATGATTTAGTTCTCATCATCATAGTTCCTCTAAGTTACAGATAGTAGTTTCTGTGAAAAATCAGCATATTATCTTTAACTTCTCCTTCAAACTTTCTTCATTCATCATTTATATCTAGCAATAAATGGCATTCTGAGATGTTCTGGTCATACATGTATTAAGAGTTAAAGACCAAGTTTTCCAGGTCCTTCATTTGAGAACACAACAAACAATAAGTGACAATAAATAATATTTATTAATGTCTTAAGCATAATTTCCCCACAACCAAGAAATTGGTTTCTTAAGGAACAACAGTTAGTTTGATACTATGGCACTTTCCAGAGCAATTTATAGTTCCTTCTAATACATTACAAGTTATGGTCAGATCATTTCATCTTTCTCTAGGGTTTGTTCATGGTGTATATCCTCTTCTTTTGATGTTTCTTTTTTCCTTTTCTTCCTCCTCTTCACAATCTATGTAAAATAATTTCTTCTTAGCACACTTATGACCTTTAGTGTGTATACTATCACAACTATAACAAAGCCCTTTTGCTTTTTTTCCCTCCAATTTTCGTGGTGTCAACCTTGTAGGTTGTGGAAGACTAGGAGCAACAACACTTCCATCTTTATAGATGTGAGTAGTAGGCTTCCTTGTTGCCATAATTTTTCTTTCAACTTTTCTTTCCACCCTGAATGCCTTCTCCAATGAATTAGGTTCCCAAAGGCGAACCTCATGGTTGATGTTATCCTTTAAAGTCCCTATGAAGACATCAATCCTATGATCCCTTGGAACATCAATTACCTTGATCTTCAATTTCTGGAAGTCCTTAATGTGCTCCGCCATTGAACCCTTTTGTTTTAGATTTATCAATTGGCTAAATAAGGTGTTTCTCTTTGTATCCTCTTAATGTGCTATCATTTACTCTGTAAAACTTGACCAAGTTATAAGTGGTTTACAAAAATTAAGCCATCAATACCATACAAACTCATTAGGTTCTAAATATAAAGATGCAATACGTACCTTTTGTGACGGTTGCACATCATTTAGATCGAAATATTGCTCCATCTATAGTATCCATGTTACGAGATCCTTGCCATTAAATTTCCTCATATCAATCATTGGAATGTGGTTGGTCTTCAACCCAAAGTTAGAATCTCTAAAATCATGATTAACTTTCCTCTTGTTCTCATTGTGAGTTTCATGGAATACCTTGTCACCATTATGAAGCATTTATTGTAGAACCTTTGTCAAACCTTCCATTTCTACTTATAAACCATCCTTCAAACCTTTCATTTTTTTCTTCTAAACCATCCTTCATGAATTCCTTGTTCCTTTTTATTTTGGTTCTAAACCATCCATGTTCACTTTCATCATTGCTTCCAACTCATTTTTGGTTACTCTATGTGAGAGTGCATTTTTTTTTTCACTTGATCTCGTAATTTTGATATATCATGTTGCATTTCTTCCTCTTCTTCATGCATCATATTAGAGTTTTTTGGTTGCTTATTGAGTTTATCCATTTTTTTTTGCGAGGCATATTGGAAATAATAATATATATTCTTCACTATGCCCTTTGAATCACTTCAAATTGGTTTTTCAAATAAAATTTATGAAAATTAAAAAAATACACGACTTTTTGATTGTTTTGGGGAGCTTGATCTTGAAACTATTGTATCTCTGTAATTTCAAATCTCCAAGGTTTGAAATTCAATCCTGTGGTAGCACTCTGATTCTTATTTCCAATGCCAAAATTCGAACTAATTTGGATTCTTCAATATAAAGTTATGCCAAATCTCACACAGTGACCTAATTATGGACTAGTTCAGTAGAGTGAACTTGTATGGGATGCCACGTGTCCCTGTTTCAACCTTTGGCCCTAGAATTGATACATGAGAAACTAAAATATGTGCAATTTTAGAAATTTTGATGGAATTCAAATTTGATTCTTTAAACAAAAGTTATCATGTTTTTCCCTAGGTCACTTGTTTGAGACTGAATTCTGGAGCTTACAGAAACCCTAACTTCTTAGGACCATATCTCAGAAAATATTGTGAACCAAGATCTGAAATTTCTACATGAAATTCACCAAGATGTTGGCTCCACGTGGTAGAAATTCAGCTTATGAAGCTTCGTATAAATAAATTTATAGCGAAAATTCCAAGATGACCTATTTGAAGCAGCGAAACTCTAAAATCCAAAGCTCTGATACCAAATGTTATATAAGTAGCTCACAAAACAAAAGATACGATAGATAAATGTCTTGAGAAATATCCCGTTCAAAGGGAAAACCTCCTTTACATCACATAAATGAACAATTCTTAGCTGATACAAATGACAAGACATCCTTGGTATATATAGGATTCTAAGGGGTCACAATATAATCAAAGCCTACATAACAATAATAATGTAAGGCCACAACAATAACAATATGCGGTCTACATGGGAACAAAAGTAAAAATAGGGGGCTACACTAATAATAACAATAATGGGGCTACATTAGTAATATAAGGACCTAAAACAACTCCCTTTATGTAACAAAATATTGACACTTTACTTGATGTGTTGGAACAAGATATGAAGATTGAAGCAGTGGTTGGTTACCCACATGAATATAGGTTGGGTATCACTTCCATTGATCTAGCTATCATTGGATTATAGCATCATATTGCAGATTTAACAAAAATATTGAAGGATATGCATATTATGCAACCTTCGCATCCACATGTTTGGTGTACGAATTGCCATGTTGAGGGGCATCCCGCTACTTAATGTCCAAGGTTGCGGGGAGCAAGTCCTTCTAGTATGCCTATGGGACCACCTCTGCCACCACTGGGAGCTACTTTTGGAGTCACACAAGTGTCCACAAGTGTTTCTTTCTAGGCACATACTGAGTATCATGTCTTTCCCGATCATCAAGGTATATCAACTAATGAAAACTGTGAAATTTTTTGTACTCATGGACATCCACCTTATTTGTTTCTTGTTTTTCATAATTACTATAATGTTTTGAACAATATGTTTTGGGAATATTGTGGGTTTTTGAATCACCGTACTGACCAGTGCAGAGCTTTGGATGCTCTAGTTGATCACCTTGATCACACAACATTCTGAGTTAATGAAACTCCTCAAGGGGGAGGAGGAGGTGCCTTAAAGGGGATAAGAACTAGTGGAAGAGGTATAATCCAAGGTTACAATTGTGACCAAGAGGGCCATGTTTCTTGTGACTATCCTTTACCAAGGAAGCCCTGGTGCTACCATTTTCACGTAAATGCACATGCTATTGAGGACTTCCCATAACCGATTACTCATTGGGAATAATGTAATTGACAGAGGGGTGCTAACTTAATCAATGCAGAACCTAGAGAGAAAGAGCCAGTTCATTAATCGAATATTAATATTGTCACCAGAGGAGGCAAGTGGACTGTAGCAGATAAGGAGGTACTAGAGCTACCTGCCATAATAAGACCTGCATCGTCGAATAAGTCTTATGACCCTAGATAGCAAAAAGAGTATTATAAATACGATGTGGAAATTTTTAAGCAGTTAGTTTCATCTATTAGTCCAAAACAACTTGAAAAGGGATAAATGCAGAGTCCCTAATCCTTGCAGGACATATCTCAACCAATCATGGAGTGGTTGAAATTATTTTTATAGATTATGAGTGATGAGCAATTATCTGGCCAGTTACAAAGGAAACTCAAAACTGTTATTAGAGATGAATAATTTCCAGACAAACCTATTTCTACCAACCTGACTGAGCGCCATTCTAGATATGTTTTGACATAAAAAAAGGAGGACATGAAGGGATTTCTATATTGACACCCATATTGTAGGATTCCAAATTAAATATTTTATGTTGTATTTGGGGATCAGATGTAAATATTCTGCAAAGAAAGACTGAGGAGGCATTGGAAAAACCCAAGTTGGTGTTTTCCCCTATTCAACTACGTATGGCTAATAAGTATTGTATCATCCCCATTGGTTGTCTTGAATATATTGAAGTTTATATTGCAGACGTGAGAACATATGCAGATTTTGAAGTTATTGACATAATGGGTGATAAAGATCCATATCCAGCTTTGTTGGGAATAGACTGGGCATTTGAGAATTATGTTGTTATCGACCTCAAACATGAGATAATGACCTTTGAAGTATATGTAGTCAAATTCATAAAACCACAAGATCCTTATTCAAGGTCCAAGGTTTACAGAGCCTATAGATGATGTTAAGGAGCCTACTTTGCTGGATCAGTTATATTAACCTATTGCAGGAAAGAGGGAGGATTATATAAATCCTACAATGATGGTTCTCTTAGTTGGAGAAGTATTCAAAACACATAAGCTAGATTAGATGTTGCGGTTGATGATTGGCAACAAGGGGATCATGAACTGCACTCCAAACAATACACAATTGTTGGTTATGCCTGCTGGATTGGTATTGAGGTAAGGGATTACCCTACTTTCAATGGTATAAGATTTGTTGTCAAATTTATCTGATGGTTGTTGCTCTACAAGCAACTCCTACGAGATGGTGGGGAGTTCATTGTGACCAGTTCCAAAACTGGGGATCAGTTAAGTCTGCTATGGTATGTCGATTCAATATTTCTGAGAATAATTCATGAGTTATTCTTGTATATTAAGGTTATGCCAATCCCCAAAAGTATGTTCAAACCTTTAGTGAAACATGGATAAAACTTGGACTTCTTGTTGAATTATGGGCACATCAGTGCATTCACATTTTGGGGACATTTTTGCAATCCTAGTACTTAAAATAGGAGATTAAGAGGAAAACAACTAAATGGAATGTGCTAATAGCTCAATTTTGTAGCAATCTTTCATTTTCATTTAATAACACAAAGATAGAAAAAGCTTTAAAAGCAATTAAGAGAGTAATATTCCCCACTGAAAACCTGTAGCTGAATGTAGCAATTATGAAGGTTGCAGACATAAAAATGCATCTAGATTTCATGAAGTTATTGCTCACGTAAGATCAATAAGGAGCCAGAAGAGGATGGTTTGGAAGAATTATGACATCTAACATTCAAAGAATATGAAGGTGAAAGAGATATCAAATATGATCTTGTTAGAGAAGCATCATATATAAATCCTTTAAAGTTGTAGAAACATAACATTGGGACTGAAGAGAAGCCAAAGTTAGCCTCCATCGGTGATTAGTAGGATGAGCAAAGAACAAAGGAAATCTTTGATTTATTAAAGGCGTATGAATATATTTTTCTTGCATCAGTTTCATAATTCAAGGGGATAAAAGGAGATTTGGGAGAAATACAAATTGTCCTAAAACCGTATGTGAGGCCTATCAAACATTGACCTTATCAATTTAATCCATGAGTTAAAGAAAAGGTTAAGAGGGAGATAGATAAAATGTTAGCTGCAGGTCTCATATTTCTAGTTGATGAAGCTGAGTGGCCTATTGTTATCCAAGATAAAAAGGATTCTGATGACATTAGGGTCTGCATAGGTTATAGGAGCCTTAACAATTCTTGTGTCCATGATCTGTTCCCTAGTTCTTTTAGCGATGAAGTTTTAGACAATGTTGCAGCCAATGAAGCCTGTTATTTTACATATGGGTTTTCTGGATATCATCAAGTTCGTATCGTTGAGGAGGAAAGAAATAAGACTACATTCACAACTAAGTGTGGTTCATATGCTTACCACGTCATGTTATTTAGCCTTAAGAATGCTTTAACTTTCTTCTCTAGTATTATT
Source organism: Pinus taeda (assembly GCA_000404065.3). NCBI lineage: Eukaryota > Viridiplantae > Streptophyta > Pinopsida > Pinales > Pinaceae > Pinus > Pinus taeda. The sequence continues at coordinate 445,095 of APFE030978698.1, forward strand.
ATTGATGCTTTCCAAGATCATATTCATAAATTCCTCGAAGTCTACATGAATGATTCGATATTGTACAACCTTATGAAAAAGCATTCTAGTATGTTGCGGGTCATGTTTGATTGATGTCGACCATTATAGATCTCATTGAACTTGAAGAAGTGCATCATTTCTATGCCTTATGTTAATTTATTGAGCCATATTGTTTATAAGGAGGGAGCATGTGTAGACCCTACCAAGGTTGCAATGATCCTAAATATTCAACTACCAAGAGGTGTTAAATAGTTGCAGCCAAATTTGGGACATACAAGGTATTACAGGAGATTCATCTGCGACTATGCTTTGATTATTGTTCCTTAGAGAAATTGTTGAAGAAAGTCAAGCATTTTGTATGGACTGAAGAATGTAATGCTACTTTCAATACTTGGAAAGCAAAGCTTTCCAATGACCCAATATTGGTTTATCTTGATCGAAACAAAGAATTCCATGTACATATTGATGCATCTGGCATTGCTCTTGGAGCTATCTTGCACAACCAGGAGAAGGTAATCTTGATCATCCCATTTATTTTACTAGAAGAAATCTCTATAATGCTGGAAGGAATCACACCACAATTGAATAGGAAGCTCTCACCATGGTATATTCACTTTAGAAATTTAGGCATTATTTTCTTGGAGGTCCATTTAAGTTCTTTACTGATCATTCCACATTAAAATATTGTGTTAACAAGCCTATGTTTGAGGGAAGAATTTGCAGATGGTTATTTCTATTCTAGGAGTCTTTTGAAGTTATTTTCAAGTGAGGACGAGCTAATGTGGGTCTTGATCACTTTTATCGCTTGGAGTCTGGGGAGGTAGGAGGATCACTTGACGATCAATTGCCTAATGTTGATCTATTTAAAGTTGAGGTTGTAATGGATTATCTTGAAGATATTACACTCTTTCTAGCAACTAGTAAGTGCCCAGAGGACCATACTACAACACAAAAGAAACATTTGGTGGTACGTGTGCTGATTATCAATTGATTACAGATCAATTTTACAATATGGGACTTGATCATATACTGCGGAGATGTATTCTTGATCATGAAAGAGATGTTATCTTATGGGAGTTCCATGGTGGTGTTGTTGGAGGACATGTTGGAGGAAAAGTGACTACAAGGAAGGTGTTACATGTTGTTCTTCGGTGGCCAACTTTGTTTAAGGATGCAATGGAATATGCAAGGAAGTCTGATATTTTTCAACGAGTTGGGTGACCCTCTCATCACGATGAACTTCCATTTCATACAATTAGAGCTCTTGAAGCCTTTGAGAAATGGGTTGTTGATTTTGTGGGTCCCATAAACCCTCCTTCAAGACATTATCACACCCATTATATTATTACCGCAATTTATTATTTAATGTGTTCGGTTGAAACAACCTCTATGAAAGATTACATTGATGACACTGATGCCAGGTTCATATTTGAAAATATTAGCACAATATTTGGCTGCCTAGGAAGTCCCACAAGTGATCAGATTTCACAATTCATTAATGAAACTATTGCTAACCTTTTGTGGGAGTTCATGATTCAACATCACAAAGTAGCCCTTAGCATCCGCAGGTGAATGGAATTGTTAAAGTTTTTAACAAAATTCTAGAAAAGTGGCTTACTAAAGTATGTTATGCTAACAAAGATGACAAGTATGAACATGTTCCAACCACATTATGGGCTTATCACACCATTGTGAAATGTTTGCATAAGTATACTCCATTCCAAATTATATATGATTGAGAAGTAGTGGTACTAGTTGAATTGATTGTTCTAAATATTTTCATCGCCCAAGCCATCAAAATCTCGGATGCTAAGTCCATTGGAGAGAATTTATAGGCATTATGGGAACTGGAGGAGTATCAATTTCTTGTTGATTTTCATCAAACTATCAAAAAATAAATACAAAAATCCTAGCATTACAAACATATCAAAAGGAAGTATTTCTTAATGGGAGATCAGGTGTTACTCTATGACAACAAGTACCTCAAGCATCCTGGTAACTTGTAGATGCATTGCTGAGTCCCTTCATTGTTGCAGAAATAAGGGAATCCCGGGATGTTAAGGTCACTCAACTTAATGGGATTCTTTTTCCTGGTTGGGTCAATGGTGCATGCTTGAAGTACTACCAAGGCTGGTAAAATCATGTTAGTGCTTTTTTCTTCCCGAACGGGGGCATCAGTTAGGTTAGGATTGAGTTAGATGAGTTAGTTGATCAATCTGTTTAGTTGTGTCAGTCGTTTGTATTAGTATTTAGTTCCGACCCACCATAACTCATTGTGGTCAGGGGGTATAACTGTCATGTTATTCATCTATTCAGTTATTAATGTGAGTCGTTTCAGTGATTAAGTTGAATTTTCCTCGTAATAGCCATGTTTTAAAGGATTTGATTTCCGTTTTAAGGCATTAAAGTACTTTCTTTCAATTTGGCATTGTGGTATCTCCTTTTTGATTAGTTATGTCTTGTCATGGGGATTTGTGTCCTAGTTGTCATTACAATCATAATCAAAATATGATTTTGTTAAGTTGTTGTAGTTACTCCCCAACGGTCGACTCGTTTTTTGCTATGTTATTGCTTTTCTTATAAATGTTGTGCGTCGTAGTTTTGTTTCTCAATTATCTTTGTGTATCCCATCGAGTATTTCACCCTGGATACTATATCTAGTTCCCCTTCGTCTCAAACCTGTCATTATCCTCCTATCCAATTTGTTTACAATCATCAACCATTTACCATGGGTCACCCGACCAAACCCGTAGTTTCATTTGATTTCTCAGATGATCGTATTGTGCCCATGGAAGACATTTTGGGAAAATACAAAAAATCTACCTTAGTTGAGAATATTTTGTTAGATCCTATTATATTTCTTACACTAAAATCAAAAGTGTACGTGAATTCTCACATTGCTCCAACTCATGGTGTTAATATAAGGTTGAAACCTGAGTTCTGCCCTTTGCAGTGGTCTACTATCATGAAATTGGGGGATTTTCCTATTTTTGGTACTATAAGAGAGGTCATGCGTTGTACTACATTCCTTATTAGTAGAATACATGGTGGTTCGTTGTGGCTTAACAATAAATATCCCATTCATGTTAATGATATTTACAAGCTTACATGGTTATCCTCATACAATCCAGATGTTTCCTCCGCGTTCCAAATTGTTTATTATTAATCTGGCAACTCAGGGTCCCTCGTTTGGGCAATCCTCCCAATCAAGAAAGACCCCTCCTAGCTGTTGGAAGAATTTAATTTAGTAAGGAAAAACATATTTTTAATATGGAAACCCACATGTGCACAAAAGAACAGGTCGACCCTAAAGAGAAATTGGACACCCTTAGAAGTCTATAAATACAAGTCAAGTGAACCTCATTTGGAAACCATGGAGTATGATAAAGGCTTGAGTTCTCAATCTTGAAACCCTAGCATGATTAGTGAGAAGTTGTTCTAACACTTGTAACATATTCAATGTAACCTTAGATGGGCTAGTCTCAAGAAGGCTTGGTTTTTTATGAAGACAATTGGAAATATTGAAGGCAACATTATTATATGGATAATGGACCATAATAACTCTTGAAGGATGGTTCAAGAGGGAGTTGGTCACCTTTCATTAAAGATAATTACCTTTTAGATTTATTTATTCATGACACTATTCTTGTTTAGAATCATTCAATTTGATCCTTCCTGCATGAATATTTGACTATTTGAAAACTTCTAACCTCTATATGAGATGTGATAAGCATATCCTTCTTGAGGATCATCTAAGATGCGGGAAAATAGAACTAGTGCAGGAAGAGAAGAGCTAGTGGTGGGACATGAAGAGGTACCTAATGCAAATTTTTGCAAAGTTGACAAAGTAGCATAAAATCTGAAAATTTCAATATGGAAGTGCTATAGTTGCCAATGAAAAATAAGTGATACTTGTTTCTAAGGTATTTGAATATTACAAGGTATGTATAGTATATATTTTTTCAATATTATGATTTAGCTGCAATATTGGATGGCAAGTTAAGCCTTGAGGTATGCTGAGAATATCACCTTCATAAATGACTAATGCATGTTAGTCACATACACATGAAAGTAAGTTTGATTTCCAGTACATGTGACATATTGGTGCACTTGATATTTAGAAAGTATCTTACATTTGACTATACATTGTGGATTTCCTAATTTTATAAAGTAGGCTAGAAACATTGATTTTAATATGTGGTGACTTGATACTATTGCCAGTGCTTGTAATAAGCATCGTAACCTTGATAGTAATAATGTGCCAGTAAGATCGATACTCAATATTTTCTAACTATATTCTTGTTGATATTGATAAGTTGTAATTGTCATGATAATTTTGATAATGTGACACAAATAGATTCCCTGACTTGATGATGTTAGGATTCAGAAGAAAAATGGTTGAGTAATATGATAAAGAAGTGATGTTGTAATTAATATGCTTAAAGTATGAAGATACACTTGTTAGATACCCTAATTATATGGAATTAACCATTGATAATTTTTTTATGACATGTTCATATGAGAAAATGAAGCATATGATGATGACATGTCATGGCTATGATGTATATATGTCCTAAAACTTGATATAGTTTGACTTCGTGATTTGACAATTTTGTTGATGCATGATAGTATTATAGACACGTTGATGTCTTGACTGATGATGATTGAGGAGGCTTCTCATTCAGAGGGAGAGAATCTCCATGAGGTCCCAACACCTATTGTTATTTGTGATGAGTGTTTAGAAGTCCCTTGATTGAAGAATGAAGCAAGGATTTTGGACATGAATAGATGATCATTCGATGTCGAAGGTATGTCCTTGCAAAGTATTTTTTATATGCTAACAATTCATTTATGACCCTATGGACCCCTTGGATCTTCCTCCAAGTGATCCTCGTGCCAGGAAGAGATCATAATTGTAGGTTTTAACTTCGTACATAAATTACCTGCATACGAATTCTAAAAACATAAAATAAACAATGGCAAAAGCATAAAACATAAAACATATATAAACAAAGATTTTCCCCTCGATCCCAAAACCAGGACTACCAGATTGATTCTTCATTATATTTCTTCCAATGTTACAATACATATAGATACATGTTGAAGCATCCATAAACCCCAATCCATTAACCCTGGATTAGAACATAATTGTAGTTCCCTTGACCGGATCTACAAAATACCATGAGCAGAAAACCATCATGCCCAAGACCATGTGCGAAAACCACGCACAAACCCATAGGTGGGTCCACCTTCCTAATATAGGGTCCAAAAAAATTCCCCCTGGGCATTGCCCTGGACCTCGTAGAGGGGGGCTACTACTCCCCTCAAACCCCCCAATAGGGGTGCTGCCACCTCCCCTATGACCCCCCTAATGTACCTGACGCAACAAACACGGGGGATTTCACCCCCCTTGTGACCCCCTCGCGTGTGGGGCTAGTGATGGAAAGAATATAACACATACCCAACAATAGTGACTTCATGATACATTACAATATGTTGAGAGATATGTTGTTTCCAAAAAAGGTCCTTTAGAGAAAGCAAGAAGCCACACTGATACCAAGGATACATTGTAGCAATAAGCTCCATCATTCCGGACAAACCTTCTACCTTTTTGGAAGTTGTGACATGATAAGTGAGGAAGGATGCCATGGCTGAAGAATATGAATCAATTGTGAAGAATGATGTATGAGATGTTGTTCTGAGACATAAGGAAAGGTCTATCGTAACTTCAAAATGACTATACAAAATCAAGCATGGAGCTGACAAAAGTATTGTGACGTAAAAATCAAGATTTGTGGCCTGGGGTTCCTCGCAAAAAGAGGGAGAAGACCATGACAATGTATTTTCTCCCATTGCACTCTATACTACTATTAGATCAATTGTTTCCCTTACTGCTAGTCAAGGAAAAACTCTTCACTAGATTGATGTAAAGACAACATTCCTTCATGACATAATATATGAAGAAGTATATGTTGAGAAGCCTCAAGTATTTGAAGTACATGACAAGAAGATTCACATTTTTAGGTCAAAGAAAGAGTTATATGGTTTAAAGAAAGCTCCCCAGACCTGTTATGTCTATATTGGCAGTTACCTGGTAAAACTTAGATTCACAAGAAGTAGTGTTGACTCCAACCCCTACTTCAAGGTGGTCCAAGATATGCCTTTGATTTTGCTTTTAAATGTTGGCGATCTATTCTTGACAGGTAGAGATCCTCTGATGATTGAGTGTAAGAGGGAGCTAGCCCTTGAGTTTGAGATGAAAGATCTGGGTATGATACATTACAATTATGGGACTAGAATTTTGGTAGAGATCTGGAGAGATTTTCCTTTCTCAAGGAAAGTACGTTGTAAATTTATTGGAGAGATTTGGAATGATAGAATGCAAATCTGTGGCCACTCTAATGGAGATGAGCTTTAAGAAGTTATGCAAATATGTTGTTGGACCCGTCTTGACTAACCCTTCTAAATATTGTGAATTGATTGGAGCATTGATGTTTCTTGTGAACACCAATCCAATTTTTATTTATTTATTTTATTTTCCAGTGAATACCTTAAGTCAATTCTTTACCAAGCCACTTGATGCACATTGTGTTGTTGCCAAACACACTATGAGATATTTGCATGGGACGATCAAACTTGGTTTGATATATACTTTCGGAGATGTGAAAATGCATGGATACATCGATGATGATTGGGTTGGAAATGTTATTAATAGCAAGAGCACATTTGGGTGCTACTTTAGCTTGGGATTTTCCATGATATCTTGGATGAGCAAGAAATAGGATTTTGTAGCTTTAAGCATAACCGAGGTAGAGTGCACTTTTGCTAGCAAGGCTAGATGTGAGGCAATTTGATTAAGGAAGCTCTTTGGAGAGCTATTTGAGCAGGTTCTTGATACAACAGTGATATATTATGACAACAAGAGTGAGATACGATTGGAAGAGAATCTCATATATAGCTAGGGCAAAGATATCTTCATTGAGATAGTGTTGTTGTATGAGACAAGCTTAGGATTATGGTTGTTGCCTCCATGAGAGGAAGAAAGGATGAATAAGGTATCATTTTTATTACATGTATTTTCTCTAATATAATATTTGATTTGATGTCCCATATGAACAAGAAAACAGAGGATTGTTTCTTGAGAGTACTACATAAATCAGTGCGATTAAACTCTTCTGTGAATTGGCTGAGTCGGTACCAGATACGAGAACTTTGATATGTTTTTGAACTTCAGAGGGAAACATGGATTGATGGAAGTGACCCTCCTAGGTAAGAGTCTAGGTTGATTGAGGACACTGAGCTATTCTCTTCGCCCCTTTCTGGGCTCCTAGGGTGAGGAATTGAGTCGAAGAGACCCTAAGGTTGAGGGAACTCGCAGACAATATGTGTGTCTGATCCTTACTTCATGGTAAGTGTGTATCTCCTCTATTGTCAACTCAGGGAGTATTTGATCCTTACCTCATGGTAAGTGTGTATCATCCCTTATCGAGTATACCCTAGTATGCATATTGCCCACAAGTTGGGCTTGTTGGGATTGTTCCTCCCCATCTGGCCAATGGGTTGAAATGATGACTTGGGCATGTATGATCCTTACCTTGTAGGGTAAGCATGTATCTCCCCTAAGTTCATTGGGTTGTGTATGATCATTACCTTGTAAGGTAATTGTGTATCTCCTCCCATGGTCGTGGATGCAGTTGTTCTACCCTAACACTTAAGGGTCAAGTTTGGAAGATCAATAGATAATAGGATAGGCATGATACATACCATTTATGGCAAGTGGTATCCCTCCTATTAACACTAGGAAGTAGGATAGGTGTGATCCTTACCTCATAAGGTAAGTGGAATCCCTCCTATTGTATGTGGATTCCGGGTGGTAGAATTGTCTCCTTGCTAGCAATTTTTCCCAAGTAGTAGCATTGGATTCCTGTTGGTAGTTTTCTTGGGTAGTAGCATTAGCTCCCTATTGGAAATTTTTCCGGGTAGTAGCTTTGGATCCCTATTGGTGATTCTGGGTAGTAGCATAGGCTCCCCGGTGATGATGATTCTGGGTGGTGGCACAGGCTCCTCGATGAATAGGGGGTGGTAGCTTGATCAACCCTATGATGTCAAATTCTTCTTCTTTTAGATTTGAGAGTGTTAAAAATATGAGCAGAGATGAGAAGAGATGGCATTTGATTTGATATTTGAGATGGGACGCATGTTGTAGTCGGTAATTTATCCCTAGCTGAGACGAAGTGCTAATTTGGCATCTTAAGGACAAATGCTCTCCTTTGGATATTCTTCCTCATCAAGAAAGATCCCTCTTAGCCCTTGGAAGAATTTAATTTGGTCAAGGAAAAATATATTTTTAATATGGAACCCACATGTGCAAAAAAGAATAGGTCGACCCTAAAGAGAAATTGGACACACTTGGAAGCCTATAAATACAAGTCAAGTGAACCTCATTTAGACACCATCATAAATCATTCTTCTTCTCTCTTCTTTGGTTTTTGGCTCACACAGGTCTGAAGTTGGTTCATAGAAAATTGGTTTGTACAGGTCCAAAATTGTAGGGTCTAGGCTCACCCTTGTGAAATAGGAATTGTGTTTTAGCTATAGGGTTGAATCACAAAAATCTTGGCCAGAGCCACACGCATGATAGGGTGCTCCCTGCGGCTGGAGAGCTTCATATGCATGCATGGTTACCTGCTCCATGTGGCTAGGGTTAAGGGTATTGTTAACAATTGACGACAGATTTTTGACAGTAGACTGGTGGCTCAGAAGTTATGTTCTTGTTCAAATCTATATATTGGGCTCATCTCTCATATATTGTTTGGATGGTTTTGCTAGATATTCTTGTGATTGGTGAAATGGAATATTGTACTCTTTCTTCACTGAAATTTATGACAATCTAATAAGAAGAAGAATTTGAAAGTGTTTTCCCCCTTGTGGGGTTTTCCCTGGTCTTTGGCCGAATCATGGTGTCTCTATTCACGCATGCTTTTCTGATGATGTTCCTATTATTATTCCGTCGCATATTTGATGTTGTTGTTGTTTCTACATAATTGCTACTGGTGCTATGATGATATGGGGTGAATGAAATGTAAATTGTGAAAAATTTGTTAATGTAATTATATAAAGCAAAGAACAATACTTTCCTAAGAAAAATTAACATGGTATCAAAGTTGAGTTGAAGAAAACTCATTAAAGATCACCCATGTGAAGACATTGTTGATGGAAGCAAGTGAAGATGATGGAAATCTAAAAGAATCCCAGGATTTGAAAGAAACCCTAGGAAATTTGGTTATTATGGTTTGATGGATAACATGAGGTTAGGGTTTGGAAGAAACCTTGGATTATGATAAAGGCTTGAGCTATGAAATCTTGAAACCCTAGCATGATCAATGAGAAGTTGTTCTAGTACTTGTGACAAATTGAGTGTAACCTTAGATGGACTAATCTCAATTAGGGTTGGTTGTTGATGAATACAATTGGAAATATTTAAGGCAACATTTTTATATGGATAATGGACCTTAAAAACTCTTGAATGTTGGTTCAAGAGGGAGTTGATCACCTCTCGTTAAAGATAAGTACCTTTTAGATGTATTTCTTCATGATACTATTCTTGTTTAGATTTATTGTTTTGATCCTTCCTGCATGAATATTTGAGTATTTGAAAACTTCTAACCTTCAGATGATATGTGATAAGCAAATCCTTCTTGAGGATCATCTAAGATGCAGGAAAAAAGAACTAGTGCAGGAAGAGAAGAGCTAGTGGTGGAATGAGAAGAGGTACCCGATGAAAGTTTTTGCAAAGTTTACAAAGTAGCATAAAATATGAAAATTACAATATGCAAGTGCTACAGTTTCCGCTGACAAATAAGTGCCACAAGTTGCTAAGGTATTCACATATTACAAGGTATGTACAACATATTGTTTCAACATTATGATTTAGCTACAATATTGGATGGAAAGTTAAGCCTTGAGGTATGATGAGAATACCACCTTCATTAATGGCTTATGCATGCCATTCACATACATATGAAAGTAAGTTTGATTTCTGGTACATGTGACATATTGGTGCACTTTATATTTAACAAGTATCTTACATTTTATTACACATGGTGGATTTCCTTATTTTATAAAGTAAGCTAGAAACATTGATTTTGATATATGGTGACTTGATACTATTGTCAATGCTTGTAATAAGCAAGGTAAACCTGATAGTAATAATGTGGCAGCAAGATTGATACTCAGGATTTTTTGACTATCTTCTTATTGATCTTGATAAGGTTGTGATAATCCATAATTTCCATGATAAATTTGACAATGTGATAAAAATAGATGCCCCGACTTGATGATGTGAAGATTCTGAAGTAAAATGATTGAGTAATGTGATAAAGAAGTGATGTTTTGATTATGATCCTCAATGTATGAAGATACACTTGTCAGTTACCCTAATTATATGACACTAAACCTTGATAAATGTTCGATGACATGTTCATATGTGACAATGAAGCAGCTGATGATGAATTGTCATGACAATGATGTATATATGTCTAAAAACCCGATATAGTTTGACTTTGTGATCTGACAATTTTGCTGATGCATGAAAGAATTATAGGTAGGTTGATTTCTTGATTGATGATAATTGATGATGATTGATGAGGCTTCTCATTCAGAGAGAGAGACTCTCCATGAGATCCCAACACCTATTATTATTTGCGATGGATGATTACAAGTCCCTTGATTGAAGAATGAAGCATGGCTTCTAGACATGAATAGATGATCATCTGATGTTGAAGGTATGTGCTTGTAAAGTATTTTTTTTTATATGCTAATAATTCACTGATGACCCTATGGGCTCCTTGGATCTTCCTCCAAATGATCCTCCTACCAGGAAGAGACAATAGTGACTTCATGATACATTACAAGATGTTGAGAGATATGTTCCTATCAAAAAATGTCCTTTAGAGAAAACAATAAGCCATGTTGATATCAGGGATACATTGTAGAAATAACCTCCATCATTCAAGCTGAACCTTCTACCTTTGAGGAAGTTTTGACAAAATAAGTTTGGAAGGATGTCATGGCTAAAGAATATGCTCAATTGTGAAGAATTAAGTATGAGATGTTGTTATGAGACCAAAGGAAAAGTATGCCGCAACTTCAAAGTGATTATTCAAAATTAAATATGGAGCTAACATAAGTATTGTGAAGTACAAAGAAATATTTGTGGTGTGAGGTTCCTTTTATAAAGAGGGAGAAGACTATGACGACATATTTTCTCCCGTTGCACACCATACTACTATTAGATTAATCATTTCCTTGCTGCTAGTCAAGTATGGAATCTTCACTAGGTGGATGTAAAGAAAACATTCCTTCATGGCATACTACAAGAATAAGTATATGTTGAGAAACCTCAGGGATTTGAAGTGCAAGACATGAAGATTCACTTTTGCAGGTTGAAGAAAGAATTATCTAGTTTGAACCAAGCTCCCTGAACCTGGTATGCCCATATTGATAGTTACCTGGTAAAGCTTAGATTCGCAAGAAGCAGTGTTGAATCCAACCCCTAGTCCAAGGTATGCCTTTGATTTTAATTTTATATGTTGATGATCTATTCTTGACAGGTAGAGAGCCTCTAATGATCGAGTGTAAGAGGGAGTTGGCCTCTAAGTTTGAGATGAAGAACCTTGGTATGATACAATACTTCTAGGACTGGAAGTTTGGCAGATACTTGGAGAGATTTCCTTTCTCAAGGAAAGTATGTTGTAAATTTATTAGAGAGATGTCGAATGACAAAATGAAAATACATGGCCACTCTAATGGAGAGGAATTTTAAGAAGTTATGCAGATATGTTATTGGACTCATCTTGACTATCCCTTTTGAGTACCATCAATTGATTGGAGAATTGATGTTTCTTGTCAACACTTCCAAACATATGTTTTGTAGTGAATCCCTTGAGTCAATTCATGACCAAGCCACTTCATCCACATTGGGTTCCTGCAAAACACATTCTAAGATATTTGCATGGGATGATCAATATTTGTTTGAGATATACTTCCGGAGATGTGAGACTACATGGATACATTGATGTTGATTGGGCTTGAAATGCTATTGACAGGAAGAGAACATATGGGTGCTTCTTTAGATTTAGATCTACCGTGATATCTTGGATGAGCAGGAAATAGAAGTTTGTAGCTTTAAGCATGATCGAGGTAGATTACATTGTTGCTAGCATGGTTAGCTGTAAGGAAGTTTGGTGAAGGAAGCTCTTTAGAGAGTTGTTTGAGCAAGTTCTTGATACAACAATGATATATTGTGACAACAAGAGTGGGATTTGATTGGCAGAGAATCCTACATATAGTTGGGACAAAGATATCTTCCTTGAGATAATGTTGTTGTATAAGACAAGATTAGGCTTGTGGTTGCTACCTCCGTGAGAGGAATAAAGGATGAATAAGGTATCCCTTTTATGAAATGTATTTACTCTAACATAATATTTGATTTGATGTCCCATATGAAGAGGAAAACAGAGGATCATTGCTCAAAATTACTACATAAAGTAGTGTGATTGAACTCTTTTGTGAATTAGATGAGTTGGCACCAGATATGAGCACTTTGATGTGTTTCTGATATTTTAGAGAAACATGGATTGATGGATGTGACCCTCCTAGGTAAGGGTCTTGGTTGATCGAGGACACTAAGCTATGATCTCTCCCCCCCGATCTGAGCTCCCAGGGTGAGGAATTGAGCTGAAAATCTCTTGGGGTTGAGGGAACTCGTAGACAATATGTGTGTTTGATCCTTACCCCATTGTAAGAGTGTATCTCTCCTATTGTCATCTCAGGGCATGTCTGATCCTTACCTTACGGTAAGTTTGAATCTTCCCCTACTGAGTATACCCCAGTATGCATCCTACCCACAAGCTAATATTGTTGGGATTGTTCCTCCCCATTTGGCCAATGGGTTGAGATGATAACTTGGGCGTGTTTGATCCTCACCTTGTAGGATAAGTGTGTATCTCCCCCACGTGCCTCAAGTTGTGTTTGATCCTCACCTTGTAGGTTACGTGTGTGTCTCCTCCCAAGGTTGTTGATGTAGGTGTTCTACCACTAACTCTTAACTGTCAAGTTGGGAAAATCAACAAATAATAGGATAGACACATTGCTACCTAGGAAAAAATGTTAGTGGGGAGCCAATGCTCCTACTTGGGAAAAACTACCAACAAGGAGCCAATGCTATTACCTAGGAACATCGTCATTCCTAGGTAGTAGCATCTAACAAATAATAGGATAGACACATTTCTAGGTAGGGTCCCTGCTGGCAGTTTTTCCCAAGTAGTAGCATTGGCTCCCCATTGGAAATTTTCCTGGATAGTAGCATTGGCTCCCCTTTGGCAGTTTTCCCAAGTAGTAGCATTAGCTCCTCGCTAGTGATCCCAGGTAATAACACAGGCTCCCCGATGATGATGATTCAAGGTGGTAGCATAAACTCCCCAATGAATAAATGGTGGAGCTTGAGATCCCCTAAGATGTCAAATTGTTCTTCTTTTAGATTTGAGAATGTTAAACATATGAGAAAATATAACATCTGATTTGATATTTGAGATGGGACACATGTTGCAGTCAGTAATTTCTCCCTAGTTGAGAGGGAGTGTTAACTTAGTAGCTCAGGGACAAATTACCTCCTTTAGACAATCTTCCTCATCAAGAAACATACCTCCTAGCCCTTGTAAGATTTAATTTGGTCAAGGAAAAATCCATTCTTAATATGGAAACCCACATGTACACAAAAGAACAGGTTGGCCCTAAAGAGAAATTGGACACCCTTGGAAGCCTATAAATACAATTTAGGTGACCATCATTTGGACACCATCATCAATCATTCTTCTTCTCTCTTTTTTGGTTTTTGGCTTGGACAAGTTTGAAGTTGGTTCACGGAAAATTGGTTCATACAGGTCCGAAATTGCAAGGATGAGCTCACACGTGTGAATAAGGAATTTTGCTTATAACCGCAGGTTTGAATCACATAAATCTCAACCAGAATGACATACATGATAGGGTGCTCCCTACAACCAAAGATCTTCAACCACACACATGGTTACTTGCGGGTTTAAGGTATTGTTAACAAATACCCACAGATTTTGACAGTAGACCGCTAGCTCGAAAATTCTGTTATAGTTCAAAGCTGTATATTGGGCTCATCTCTCATATATTGTTTGGTTGGTTTTGTTGGATAAACTTGTGATTGGTGAAGCCTGCGAGGATGTATATAAGTAGGCGAATTATTTTATTTATGGATATATTGTTGTTTCCATTGTAATGATGCATGCAAGGAGGAAGAGAACCAAAGTTTCAAATAACGAACCCCTTGCTTTTTCCTATGCTTCATGGAGGACTCCAATTGATGTTGCTAACAAAGCCTTTAATGAAAAAGCATTTGAAAAGTGGCACACTGAGATGCTTGATGCCACTCAGTTCATGATCAGAGTACCGAAGTAAATATTGGACAAATATGCAAAGCAAATGTGTGTTGGAATCAATCATGGCCATACCTATGTTTGGCCTAAATTTGTAAATGTAGAAACATTCAAAATGAAGTTGATGCCTTATTATATGTCAGAAGAAGCTTTTCACGAAGAAGTAATTTCTTGGATGGGGTTCCAATGTGTACATAAATATAATGAAATTATTTACTCTTTTGACGTGTTGCAACCCCAAGATTCAACTTTAGATACCCCATCGTCCTCCAATAAGTGCATAGTTGATCTTGCACATGATCTTCAACCTATGATGAAGAAGCTACAAGAGTGTGTGTCCTATGTTCACAACAGTATGTTAGAAGTTGACTCGATGGTAAGTTTTGCTATTTCTACTTTTAATGTTCTTGATTTTGTTCCTGCTGTTGGAAGTTTTTTCAATTCTATATCCCTTCCACTTGCATCTATAGCCTCCATTTCATTGGCCCCACCTACAATTTTCAATATTGACCCCACTACATTTGATGTTTTCACTTTCATCCAAGATTTTACCAAAACCATTCTATGCTTGTGAATCCTATTGTAGGCTCTTCTCATGTTGTTGATATCACATAGGATGAGCCTAAAGATCCTACTGATCCTACCTCAATTGTTGAAGAACAACCTCCCTCCTCACCAAACCCCTGGTTCACCACGCCACATTGCATCATCATCTGCCGCCATCTCTGATCGGTATGACCTTGATAATACCGTTGATGATGTTGTGGACATAGAAGTTGAATCAAATCCAAAGGATATAACTGACATGGAGCAAACTACAAAAGCCACTCCTTTGCCACTGACACAATGTTCATCTGTCGCACAACCAAAGTCTACTTCAGGTGTTTCTGCTACCCAAATTTCTCTTTTTGCTCACGATCCTACCTATTACAAAGAAGAATTACACTTTTTCCCCCAATATATAGACATAGTTACACTTTTACCTTCACATGTTGTTACCAAAATCGACAAGAGTCTTAGCAGGAACAAACCTAGGATCGTGAAACCTCACTGCAAGGACAATTAAAGAAATTTGTTGCATGCGGTAAACCTTTGTAGGCTAGGATTCCCCCAATTGATAGTTTATCTATCAATGATCTTCGTACTTGGTCATATTAGTAGTTATTCTAGTTCGTAAGGGTCTAGTCTATTTAATTGGAGGACCTATTAATTATGGTTGATTCAAAATATAATGGGCTTGTCAGTTTGCATGAACAACAACAACAATAACAACTAGTTAGTATTACAGAGGAAAGCGATCAATTGTGAGGTGAAAAGGAACAACTGGAAATATATATTGAAGACATTAGTTCCAAATTACAGTCTATTTTGGCAACTGTCGCTAATTTTTTCATTTAGGTGCCAGTAGATTTTTTCAGTCTGTCCACCTAAGAAAAGGATTGAATTCTTTCAGACTGCTTGCACCAAGCTAGTAGTTGCCAACAACGAGTTGCGCAACATAGTTTTTGACCAACGCAATAAATTGATCCCATAGAACAACTGCGGAAATAAATTATTCAGGAGATTGAACAAGGATCTTCTTTTCGCAATACTCTTTAACAACTCACTAAAAATTCTTAGGAAATCTTTCGCCGAGTGCAAGATTGGTCGGGTCTACTTGCAAAAAATAATTAGCCTCTATATTAGTTGTGAAAGTAAATGCAACAATTGTTTGACCAAGATCTCATCACTGTCAATCTCATGTAATAACAAAAGTTGTTTGGTCAAGATAAAGCACTTGAAAAGCAAATTCATAAGTTGAAGGAAGAGTCGCATGCAAGCAAAAATGTATTCCGAGATCTTCGACCCCTAGCTCAAAATCACTTTTTTCAATTGCAGAAGCTTAATTATGAAGTCAATGCCCAATGGTAGATAATGCTTGCATATTGTCCCAAGGCACCCACTATTGAGAATACAAAGCAGTTTGTCGACCAGGTCACTGCTTTGCTCGCTACTTAGAAAACTGTAGCGCAAGAGTACAACAATTTTAAAGCTAAGGTTCTGCAGACGGTGCCAGAGTTGGGTCCTTCGTTTAAAGGTTATGTAATAGAACAAGGAACAAGTCATCAACAGTGAGTGCACAATAGCAAGAGGAATCAGTGTAGCCAAAGGATTAACTTGAGGGTGAGTCAATTGATTGTGGTTGGGGCCTATTGGGTCCTTCATTTTTTGGTAAGTTTTGATAATTTTTTGCCTGAAAAAGGTTGAAAAAATGATTAGTCAGTGTAGAAAACTAAATGGTCAACCAACCCGGAAAGAAAGACTGAAAAGAAGGAAGCAGAAATCAGAGAGAGGAAACATTTATCTTGGGAACTGTTGAAGCTATGGATGAAGGATCTATGTGATGGATTTTGAAAGGATCAAGAAGATAAGGACAAAAGCACTTGGATTCTGTCAAAGGGATAAAAGTGATCAAAATAGACCAAATCAAGCGAGCGAGATCAAAGAAATGGAGAAAATCTATAAAAGCAGCAAGGATTGAGCTAAGAAGTGATAGATATCGAGCTTATGCCAAGATGTTTCCAGAATGAAGACTAAAATGTTATGTTATGCTTGATGTAATTTGATTTGATATTTTTAATCTTATCTCTTTGAAAGATCTCGCATATCTCTGCGAATTTGTAATGCACTGGTCCTCTTTTATAATATAAAGGAAGTGTTGCAGGGATCAATTTTATCTCTATGTGTGTGAAATGATTATGATTTAGTTGGCATGTTTAAACTTTTTGCTATGTTGTTATGATGCATTGTCTGTTATTTATTTATGTAAAAACTTCAGTCTTAAATATATGAAGATCTTTGAATCGTCGTGTGCATGTTGTGTAATTATTTAAATAATGAACCATTCCTTTGTTAGTCTATCCTCGATGCTATATATCACTCCCCTTTATCCTTAAATGTCTCGACACACGTCAAGTGAGATGTTTCTCCCTTGCAGAGGAATGGAAGTGTTGATGTTGCACTAGAAACCATTAGAGTCTTTTGTTGGAAACCAGTAGTCAAACCTTGGGTCTTCCAAGTAAATTTTGCGCCAACAATGATCATCTCCTAAAATATGACGACCCAAGATTTAAAAGTTCGACTAGAAAATTAACATGATTTCTTCTCACTATGGTCCAAATTTCAGCTTTTGGAATTACCCAGAAGAAAAGTAACAACAAAAATGCCAACATGACCTATATAAAGATGCATTTAGAAATCCCAACTTCCTTTGATCATATTTCCTAAAATTTCATGACCCAAGATCTGAAAATTGGACTAGAGGATAAGTCATATTTCCACTCACTATCATTCAAGTTTCAGCTTTTGGAACCTCATAAAGGAAAAATTGTAGTATACATTCCAACTTTACTTGTTTAAAGAAGAATTTAGGAAGTCTATCTTCCTCGTCCAATGTTGTTACAAAATTTAATACACATGAAAAGTTACAACCAAATAGTATAACATCTGCAACCATGATAAATTTTCTAAATAAAAAATTAATGTACATATAAACTTGTTGAAGAGAGCAATTAAATAATCATGCATGTCACTAAATCATCAATGCCAAAAAAACATTAACACAGAACTAATATTTATCTATTACAACTAGAAAAACACTAGATACTAAAGTAGGGTGAGTCACTTTTCACCCCACCATAGCTTAGTCGTGCTATAAATTTTCTCATAGTTGTCCACCCCCATGAAAAATATTGATGCCTTGAGGAGAACTTAACTCAAGTGAATTTCACACACAGATTCAAACTAAATTTTAACACGAGAAGTGAAGGGCATTCTCCTTCACACACACATATGAAAATTTAGTGATTAAGCTTACTGTCTCTAAACAATATCACATTCACAAAAATACCTTGTCATTTTGCACAACACAAGGGAGTCCTTCTCTAATATCTGTAGTCCCTCGACCCTCCCCTCTTTAGTGCTCTATGTTCCACACACAACCAAGACCATTCCCAATCCCCAGAGCCATCTAGTTTAAATAAAAAATGTTGCAACACATTCATTTAATGTCACACAAGTTATCACCAATTCTCATGCCAATTAAAATTTCCTAAGTGAGAGAGAGAGAGAGAGATGTATGAGAGAGTAATAGAAGAGAGAAAAACTAGAAGCGTACGAACCAAGAAGAAGAACCCCTTGATTTATCTTCCCTTTTGTTTTTAAAATCACACCTAGACCCTTCATCTTACAACCCTTTCAGCTTCTTGGGAAGACTAACCATAAGATCAAAGGGAAATATTTGCCTAAGGTATATTATATTTTTCATCTTAAGTCAAGCTTTCCCCCTCCACAAGGAATCATAATATATTGGTTGCCCCCATCTTTAAATCTAACATTTTTATTATTAAAAATAAACATTACATCATCTAATAGTGTCTGACATCATAGCTTCAATGTTGACACCCTAGCATTATATGTTCTTAATTGCATTACAAAATTTGAGGTGATGAAAGGGCTATCAAAATCCCCTTTGCATTTAAGGAACATTTTCCTTGGTGTTCTACTATATGTAGAACCATTCTATGCAGAACAAGGGATATGCCACTTTCATATCAGCAATATTTTTCACGTCCTTAGTTGCCACTTCGAATAATTTCATCTATTTTTCATGATCTCGTTACCTCTAGACCTCTTGGCATTCCAACACATTACTGCATGGTTGTCCATTACTTCTCAAGGCTTCGACAGGGAACAAGTTCAACTCATGGTTTTCTTGGACACAACCAAGGCATTTATGATCCCAATGAGTATGTACATGAATCTTTGAAAACCATTTTATTGAAGTGTCCCCTTCCTTGCAATCACACACCTTCCAAGTTGAGACAACGCCTTCTTTGCCACCCTATTCCTTTGGGCGATCCATTCCTTGGCAAGGCTTCTTTGCATAGGAAGAGTCTCGAGACTTATGGAATATAACAACTAAGGCATTCCTCTGGCTTGCTCTAAACAACAAAACACATTTGTCATAACATAACTCATGATGATCAATGTGTCTCATCGGGTTCTAGTTGTTGATTTTTGGTGTTTGTGGTCAGTGTTCAATACAACTAAATTAAAAGAAAGAAAATTATTATTTATAAGCTCATGTAGGCTCCAAAAATTCAAGTCAGCCCCACCATGTGAATGGGTGTGACCCTTTGTCAAAATCCACTTCCTTTGGCTACTATATATTCACATTCGAACTCCTTCATTTGGCATCAATCCAGATCATCACAAAAACATATGTTTTATGTTTACATGTGTGAAGGAGAACGAGAAGAAGACCAAAGCATTATGAAGTTTAACCAAGCTCATTTGGATTTTGTTGACTAATGTTGACTTGTTCTATTTGACCAAGTTTTTGGAGATTTTGATCGAGTCTGGCCAATTTGATCAAAATTCAAACCAATTTGTTTGACTGAAATTTTGATATGTTTGGCTGAAATTACCTAAGGTAGTTTTATTGTAGTTTGACTAGACCATTTAAATGAACTTCTGAAGCAATTGACTAAGCTTCTAGGCAGCAACACGAGGTCAAAATTCGGTCTGTTTGACTCACGGTTGACAGAATTTGTGGGAAGCTACAGGAGTCCGAATTTAGGGTAGTTTGGCCAAGTTTGACCTACATTGGATTTTGTGGTCTATTTGACCAAATTTGACTAGAAAAGTCATATTGTACTTTTTTTGAATTGAATAATTTCTCGTAGAAAATATTGTTGGGTTTTCTCCCGAGTTTGCGTTTCCTAGGTGAAAAAAATTGATATCTATTGTGTATGGTTGTTCTACTATGATCTTTACTATTATTGTAAATGTCCCTTAATAATAATAATAAAAATAGTAATAAATATAATAATAATTAATAATAATAATAATAATAAATAATGTAATATTAAAAATACAAGGGAATAAATAACAAAAATAAAATGTTAAATAATTCAACTTAATAAATAATAAATAATAAATAAATAAATAAATAATAAATAATTCAATTGTTGAATTGAGGCTTCTGTGATCCATAACATTTATTAAGAAGATTTTCGGCGTAAATCACATGTAGAAAACCGTTGTTGACGTGTTTCGAACCAACTAGATAAATAAAGAAATGAATAATAAATAATTCAATTGTTGAATTGAGGCTTTTGTGATCCATAACATTTATTAAGAAGATTTTCGGTGTAAATCACATGTAGAAAACCTTTGTCGACGTGTTTCGAACCAAATGCGTCGACAAAGGTTTTCTACATGTGATTTACGCGAAAATCTTTTAATAAATAAATAATTCCACTTAACTTCTAGACAAAGTTCCTTAAAGTGGGAGAGTATGTTATCTCCC
This sequence comes from Pinus taeda, assembly GCA_000404065.3. NCBI lineage: Eukaryota > Viridiplantae > Streptophyta > Pinopsida > Pinales > Pinaceae > Pinus > Pinus taeda. The sequence continues at coordinate 465,933 of APFE030978698.1, forward strand.
TTAATAATACGTAGTAATAATAATAATAATAATAATAATAATAAATAAGTAGTAATAATAATAATAATAAAAATAATAAGTAATAAATAATATAATAATAATAAATTAATAATAATAATAATAAATAATAAATACTGAATAATGTAATATTAAAAATACAAGAAATAAGTAATAAATAATAATAGTAATAATAAAATAATAAATAACAATACTAAGCTCTAAAGGAATATAAATAGAAATAAAACAAGAAAACAGTGAAAAAAATCAGTGAAGCTATAAAAAAGTAAAAACAAAAGAAATAAAACAAGAAAAACAATAAAGTTGCATGTAGACACGTGGAGTGTGTGCATGTGGTTCCCCTTCCAATGTTGCTCTATTTAATAGATGATGACGAAGATGAGAGGCATTCTATCATTCCATCATTCCAAGATTCTATCATTCATTCTCTTGGGAGAATAGTGTTCTAAGACAGAGGATTCACTAGCAGTAGTATGTTGATTGAGGGCTCAGGGGTGGCTATTTGTAGCAAGACCTTGCGCAATTGAGCCTACGGTTGGGTGGAGCTTCATCCTCAAAACCTTCTTGTAGTTAGCAGACTTCAACCGAAATCACAGGTACAGACTTCAACCGAAATCAAGGTACAGGTAAGTGTTCTAGTCATAGTTTTAAACTTGATATTAATTAATTGATAATTGCATGTTGAATATAAATTACTTGATTAATTACATGTTTATTTTGGGCTGTTACAATTATATTGCATCTACTGTTGATTTTTCTTGGTGTAATTGCTTAATGATGTTCTTAAATATGCTAAATTAAGACTGCATATCATTGGAAGTAATTATTAGTGACATAAAATTGTGCTTGTCTAAATTAGCACTAGAAAATCAACGCCGGTATAACCACAATGACCTTGTCCCTAGGATTTTCAAATTCATAACCATCATTTATCCTTCCTGCATAGATCATCATCTCACCTATAACACAAGCATACAATTTCCATGGGATTAATCATATTAATTTAAATTAAATATTCTTCGTTTTTTTTTTTTTTTCCAAACTTAATATAGTAGTCAAATTTCATAAATATGAGATTATTCTCATGATGTTTGACTCTTTAATATGGTAGTACTCAACCTTCATTATCATAACCAAGGCCATTTCAACTACAATTTGTACTTTCAATCAACCAAATAGTGGTAAGTTGTAACAACCCCTAGTTGAACTTCCATGTAAAAAAAAATATAAGACCGAGGTCATGGGACACATATTCCAAGTTTAATGGTCAGCAAAACATCCTAGTGAGCGTTCATTTGGTTTATTATGGCTAAGCAAATTGGCAAAGGTAATGACAAAGGCAAATAGACATTAATTGGCATTTTTTTTATGAAAGTAATGGAAAATAAGAGAAAAGAAAGGTGAAAGGTCATAGGTTGCATGTGAGGATGAAATTGAAGGAAAAATAGAGGAAATCGGAGAAAATAGAGGCCTCAATGATAAAAATGCTTATGAGGATCAGTTCATGGATTTTCTCAGTTCGGTTTTGGAGCTCTCTCTATTCTCTCTTACTCTTATGCACTTAGAGTATTCGTGGAGCACTCTAGCATTCAAGGAAGGAAGGAAAAGGAAGGATACGAAAGCAAGGATAAAGAAAGGAAAAGTTGGATCAAGCAGCTACAACGAGATTGCTTTGCACGTATCGAGTTGTATGTATGCTTTCCTTGTTAGTTTGGACATGAATGGTTTGTATTTGGTTCTTTTGCTGTCATTGGCATGGAATTTTCCAGGTGTGATAGTGGTTTCAACTTTGCCTTACCATTTCAGGATAACCATGGTGTGATGGGGTTCTTTCATTTGGTTGAGCTTTGGATTGCAGATGGTTTTGGAACCGGGTGAGATGGTCTCAAGAAAATTCCCAAGGGCCTAGGAATCCCTTGACTAGTAATGGTGGGATTGTAGTAAAGCCTAAGGGTGGAAATAAGAAAATTCCTCAAGGTATTGGTGATGAGATATGGAGGCATCCAAGCTTATTTAGGGCCTAGTGATCCCTTCACTGGTTTTGGAAGGATTGCAGTAAATCTCGATAGTGTATGTTTTTGTTTGGCCCTAGGAATCCCTTGACCGGTGTCATACGGAAAGAGTTATTTTTGCGGACAAACCTAACCTCCCTAGGAGTCTAAGACTCTCTAGTGACAAACAAACCAAACAAGAGCAATCCTTCTCTAAACATACATCATTCTATGAGAACCAAGTTTTTCGATCCTACCTTAGGTCCAACGCTTGTTGTAGCAGTCCAGCCTTGCTGATCCAGATGAGCTCCTCATTCACTTTAAGACCTGCATACACTAACAAAGCAAACGATTACATAACACCTGAATAATTCATAAAACAAAGCATATTCATCACATAGACCAAGGAGTACATGAAATAATTCATTAACAACAAATCATTGAGAAGAACGGACTTATTTGTATTAAAGAAACAAAAAAGGAACCATTACAACCTGAGCCTTGTGTTGTGCAAGCTCCTCCCAGGGTCCAACAAGAGATTTCCTCTACTTTGACAAGCTCACCCACTCCCAAAATGGCAACAAGGAAGGATAGTGATCTCTCCTCACAAGTCAACAATGGAAGTCCTAATTCCAGCAGCATTTACCCTTTAGAATGTTCAGCTTTCAACCTCCCCTCCTCTGGCCCAATGCCCGTATTTATAGTATTCTAGAGGAGGTTATTCAGTTCCAACATCAATGGGATACTCCCTCTTTTGGATGGGGTAGCTCCTCTCTTGATGGGATAAGCTCCTCTATCATAGGGATGCGTGAACCATCTGGAGGTGCTCAATACACGTCAAGCACTCTTCTAGAAGGCTCTAGAAGTGACCACAAGTAACTTTTTAAAGATGAAACTCGCGCCTTTTGACCTTTACAGGGGTATGCACCCATCCTTTGGCTTACATAGCGTACAAGTACGCAGGTACAATGAGTTTGGGATGCGTACACGCAGGCAAGGTAGAGAGAACCTGCGTACCCAGAGATAAACATGTTTTTTAGTGAATTTCTCTCTTTTTTGAAGTTTGACATGAAGAGCAGAGGTATTAGGCTTGACAAGGAGGATAATATGACTATTGATGGAGCCATATTAACTGCAGATAGTCATGGTGACAAATTTCAGTGTAACAGATTGCCCCCTAAAGTATGAAGCTTGTAATGGATAAGGGTTTTATATCATATAGGAAGGGTGAAGTACTTTATCATTTCGAGGATCACCTTGTGGAGAGCCCGGTCAGGACCTGCAATTTTCAACACAAAATACATGTATAAGATCATATCATTGCTGAGGTAGACATTCCCATACTCAGATCAAAAACTTTAACTATTGGACTAACTACTCTGATACAGGAATGATTTCATAATACATCATAATCATAGACTCATGTAGACACGGTATGGGCGCAGCCATCTATTTATGATTGGTCTACAACATAATGAATACAAAACTCCTCGCAGCCTGGATGGTGGAAACTAGATCCAGGGTCTTCATCTCTACTTCCCGAATTGGTACGATTCTAGCCATGTGAATAAATGAGTCGATGTCGAACATGGTAGAAACCACTTGATTACCAGTCAATGATGTAAATTGTTAACAAGCGTGAGAGAGACCACCAGTAATGTCAATGGTTCTCAAAGTACCCAGCACAATCCATGAGATGTGAATGAATGAGTCGGTGTCGAACATTTCATGGAATCCTTCGATCGCAAGTCAATGATGAAAACTGACGTCGAAGGCGAGAAAACTGCCGTTGATGCATGCAGACCTCAAGGTACTGATGATTTCTAAGTCAACTTTCTAGATAATGTGCTGATGTCGATAGAAAGTGACTCATTGCAGGCAAGCCCATAACACGAAATCATAGTTCAAGTTGAAGAAATGTTGCTGTAAGGACTGACTCAATGATGACACAATGAATGATAGGTATTTTGCGGTTGAATTTTTTGTTTCAGACCTCTTGAACACATAACGACACAACATATGGTTTGGTGACGAATGACTCAAAGTCGACTCCCATAACCTGGCTAAAGATGTCAAATGATCTTGGTCGACTGTGAGGTAAAGGATTTCCCAACCCAGGTGAATGAATAAGTGTCGTGTTCAAGAGTGGTAGTAAGGTTTTTTTTTCTTGAGACAAAAGGGTATCAAATAGGGTCATTCTTCTCATTTTTCCCCCACCATTTCTTGAAAGTACCTCTTTATTTTTTACAAGCTTGAGGAGGATAACATATGCTTGTTGTAAGCTCATCCTTCGGATGAGTCCAACTTAGTTTTTGATTCGAACCCTAAAAAGGAGTGGTCCGTTCCTGTTTGTAATAGAACAGGTCCTTTACTGTGAAATTTTAACGAGTCCAGTATAGGAGAAACTCGGCGTTTTTCATATTTAGAGAGTCTGAAAAACTTAGAAGACTCCAGATTGGACTTTTTCGTAAATTTGTGTCTCCTAAGCCCGAAAAAGTATAAAATAATACCTAGGAGAACCGCTTGATCTTGCGACCAAGGATATTTTCATAGTTAGTGTCTTTGACCTGAAAAGTAAAAAGCGATCAAGGACACGTCGTTTTATTTTCAATATCGAATTTGAAACGACAAAAATCCGGCAATCTTTTCTTGTTTTTGGTCAGAAAAGGGCTATAAGAGGACCGTCTTTTAATTCCGTTTTAACGAGTGTAAAAGAAACGCTCGGCAATCTTTTCAGTTTTTAGGAGTCAGAAAAAGGCTTAAAAGATGACTCTGATGTCTGTTTTGTGAAAGAGTGACAAGTTTCCCTGAAAGTCCCTTTGTCCTGCACAAAAGCGAAACATTACTCATACCTGTTTAAGATAGGCAAAAATACATTAAAATGACCTTCCATGGTGAAAAATAAACAAATATAACATTTATTCATCCAAAAAACCTATAAAAAGACCTTTTACCATGTCATTTTTACCATTTTACTGTTGAGGTTGAAAAAAGAGCTTTTGGCAAGAAACTTCCCGTGGAGATTGCGGAAAATCAGACCGTCGGAATTGAACGCCGTCACCTCCAGGTAATCCACAACATCCTCCTCTTCAATTTCATCCGTTTGAATTTCATTTTTAGGTTTTAGTTTTATTTTTTGGAGGCAATGGGGTTTTAGGGCGCGCTTCTCGGGGTACGCACGTGGCCCATGGGTAACCTGCGTACCCCGACCTTTTTCCTTAAAGGAAAAAGGGTCGGGGTACGCAACCCACCTTCAGGCCAGGTGCGTACCCACGCCCTGTCTCTGAAGGCGGGGTGCGTACCCCGTGCAAGGCGCACCCTAAACTCATAACTTCCAAAGAAACTTTAAAATTTGATTTCATGATTACTAAAACATTTCTTATGGTGTGTAGGATATTCACCATGCTGGATTGGAGAGAAAGGGAACACGAAGATGTTGATGCGGCTGCTTTGACTCATCGACCGACGATTGATGCATTACGAGCATGCGGGCTATACAAATACTGGGTCATTCCCGGCATGAG